>JAOVYX010015725.1:0-26870 GCA_035668315.1 Drosera spatulata | reverse complement strand
CCATTTCTCAAACCGACACCAAGGGTAGAACCTATTTTATTGCAAGACCTTACAATAGATATGGCAGCACCGCATTTGCTAGTTATGTGATGCCAGCCACTATCCACTTGGTCGATAAGAACTTGTTCATAGTTTGATGACTTAGAAATTGAGATAATTTTGAACTTCATCTCCACAAAAAGATAAGAAATTGAGATCAATCCCACTTTCCAGGAGGATGGTTCAAGACAAGGGGAAAACAATGCAATAAAAAAGAGTGACGTAAAGAAAACGATGATAATATTAACGAATAAGCTGTTGAGGGTACAAATTCAGAGTCAACACCACCTTATAATTGAGGATAACATAAACACAAGAATGCATTGTATATAGCTAACAATGCTGAACAACGTGTATGTGAAGCAACTGAATCCTACTAAACGTATGACTTCAGAATCCACCACCAACCAATTACAACAATTAGAATACAACAACAAGAACTTGAGTAGGGCATTTCCGAACATGGCAACAACGTCAAACAAATCCGATGGCAGATGTAGGAGCATCACCATGAAAAGAGGAAACCGCATAAATTACTGCGAGTCCAGTGACTAACCTTAAGAGGTAGCAGACGCTTTCTTGGCAGGATTGTAGACACTGTACTCGCCAAAATCCCTCCTGCCACTGGCCAAAGAATGCCAATATTAAACCCTTCGCACAAGAAAATAATTCAGATGCAACAGGAATCTAGAAATTGGAGAAGTCAACATGAATATTATAGTGGTGTCCATGCTGGACGTAAATCAAGAACAAATGTATATTGCACTACTTAATATAAACTACTTTTTGCTAGTATTCCTCATGAAAAGAAGATCAAAAGAGACCTAGAAAGCAAAGAAACATGCAATACATTCAAGTATTAAGGGCATTTCTCAGAAACAGTGGTTATGCGCAGGTCAAATAGGCTCGTGACCCCTTTTCAAGGGGCATGGGTAAATCAAAGGGTATTTGCTAGGTGTTTATAGCGCTTCCACTACATCTTACCACTTACAATCCATAAGCGATGCACTTAACTTCAAAGTCAGCCGAGAAGGTCGTAAGCATGATAGCCAACTATAACCATACAGAACTAAAGCATGAAAAGCTTGAGAACAATGTGGACAAAACAATGTGAGTGAATAGTACTCGGAGGGATTCACAGTATCACACATCATTCTTCCAGAAACCAACTTCTCGTATTGTGAATTGAATAGAGAAATATTGCTCATTAAAGTGATGAGGAAAATCATTCCTTCATTTTACACAAATATGTCTAGGGACGGGTACTATCCTCATATACTACAATAGTAGGTGCAATTAAAATAGAACTCATGAACATAATTGGAAATGACTTGGAGGAAAGTTACCTATGCATTATATCCCATCCTGCAGGCAGGTACCGAGGATGGACAGAATCAACAAATACTTGTCTCCATTTCTGGCAAAAATTACGAATTCCATCTTCCCCATAACCGTCAAGCAAATATTTAACTAGTTTTCCATGAGGTCCATGTCCCAACAGCGATAACTTTGAGTTATGCTTCAATGATAAAGTTTTATTAGATTTCCGATATGGATTAACTGATCCATTAGGTAGATGACCGCCGCCGCCATTGGCATCACTCTGTAAAAGAGCATCATTTGTCTCAGAAGCTCCATCTTTGTCCAGTATAATAACCTCAGTATCACCAGCCAAATGCTTCCCAGAAGTCTCCAACTCTGATGAAAAAGAGGATTGCTTACCATCCCATCGTTGAGCCACATCATCTTGCTCTGATCTGTTTAGCGACGTTCCAATAGTATTCTCTGATTTATCTTCGGTATTGGCTTCAAATGTATCATCTGTAGGAGTAATCATGTCATGAACCATATTAGTCTGCTCTCCATCTGGAAGGATCCTTGCTCCAGAAAAGTTAAAAGACAATCCTCTCTTCTGGAATTTTCTTCTTTCTCGAGGACTTAAGCCAACTAAAAGCGCACTTTCCAAATCTTTCTCGGATATTTCCCTTCCCCCATAGTATCTCCTCACAACCTGCATTGGCGTAAACATAAAAGAACAACGAGCAGAAAAGCAAAGGGGAAGAAAACTAATCTAATAGGCCTTTTCAATCAAAGATGCCAAACAACTGGTTCTTCAAACGACAAGGAGGGCTTCTTATGGTACCTGATCCTACGGTTTGTATATAATGCTGTAATTGAGGAAACAAACCAAAATCCTTAAATTAAAGGATAAATACATACAACCAAAATAGTTGTATTGTGGTGCTAATCAGTCTCCACCAATGACACCACTTGAAAAATACTTTCCAACAAAGCCTTCAGTATCACTTTTCCGTGGAATGTTTTCCCAGCTTGTACCTCAATTTTAAAGTTATTCTCGTCACGTATTATGCCTGATTGTTAATACATTCATGCTCTACAAACAACTTATGGATTGGGAATGTACTATGGACTAGTAAGTAATATTGTCCACATGTGCGTTTAGCCAAGTAGGGACAGATGTACCTCTATTAGTTCTTTGCGACGCTTTGATGGCATTCTTGGTCCATGGCGCAAAAGAGCCACAGCTGCAGTATGCAGTTGCAAAGGAGAGATGCCTTTTTCCTCCTGTGCAGGAGAAGTGGAAGACTCAGGGATAGATTGAGCTTGTCCAGGATCAGCTACTTTTCTCACAAAGAGAGGTATGCCAAATTCTGTAGAAACTTGTCTTTTATATTTCTCAGCCGCAGCATGGGCAACTTCATGGCAGTCCACACAGAGCAGGACAATATCATGAGACCTATGACTTTTCAAATGCTCAGGGAAGTGCACTCTGTAGCAAGAAGGTATTATCCGGTAGCGTAAGTAATGGTTCTTTTCACCACACCCAACGCACATATTTTTCTTACTCTGAATGTAGAAGTCATTATCTTCATCTTCATTACCTTTTGGTTCAAATAGAAGCATTATGCCTGGAGGATCCTCTTCAACAAGCTTTGCCAGGTCTCTCTGAAGGTAGCTGCAAGAGATTTATGATGATGTGAATGCAAGCATATCAATAGAAATACCCCAGAAGAAAAGAATAGCTAAGAAAATCTGTTTCCTGCTTACCATTCGAGTTTCCTCCGATCACAGTAGCAAAGTAACCGGCCATCATTAGCATAAATTCTACAATTATGATAAACAGGGGACTTGCAGGAAAATTTCTGAGCAAACAGCTCCCGAGAAGCCTTCTTCCCAACTTTTTTCGCATTTTTTACAATGTTTTGTTCATAGTCTGATATACTTTTATGTTTCAAATTGGACCTAGACAACAGGGCATAGTTGAATATAGATAGTGGGCAACTTCCACTGGAGCCAATGCAACTCTGAAGTATCTCATGCAACATAGCCCCATTGCTTCCCACACCGTTTTTCAGTAATAGCAGCAAATCCTCCCAATGAGCAAAAATAACCGGGGATGGGGATGACAGAGACACGATAGATGCAAAAGAGTCCAGGTTATGGTCCGCTTCTGTAACGGTATTGAATATTTCTGCTTCACTTGCAGGAACTTTATCAGAAAGAGCAACAATAGCATGATCAGACATTACATATCTTAAGCTCTCATCATGTACACGAGCCTGAAAAACAGAAACAAAAATAATGTTAAAGAACAAGCTGCAATGCAACATGACCCTTGACAAGCATTTCACTACTCAACATGCGCAATCACACTCTCAAATAGACAGGGATTTTCTGATCGGCTTCATAAGCCATATATCAATTGAATCATTTAACTAGGTTACGTGTACTATATAATAAATGAAAGTAGATCAGACATATATGACTTTGAGCACATACTTATAGTACACTGTAGACCACCATGTGAACACATTATTTGCTGTCACAGATTCGCTCATTCAGATTTTACCATAAATGAGGCAAGGCTTGTTCAAGAGAATCAAGACTGAGATAATCAGATTTCACTAACGATAGCTAATATAATCAGTCAAGAAACCGAAAAGGAAAAGAAATAAATCCTTACACCTCCTGAAAAGATCAAACAGGTGAAGAATGAGGTCCTTATCCGCAGTAAGAATAAGAAATGCAAATGGAACAAGGCAAAACTGGAAACAGAATCATAACCCATAGTGGTGGTGGGCCAAACTATTCAATATTTGAAATACTTGTGCAGCGTCTAAGATATTCACAAAAGTGTTCGCAATCAAGCTTTATTACAGACTAATCACTCCATGCTTCTGGAAGTTTTCACAGGAAAAGGTAAAACTCTCTACGGTCTAACTTCTCTGAGCACTAATCAATTCCAGCGATAGTAAGATTTAGATCTTATTGTTAGAATATCCGAATAGCTTGTCGTCCTTTTATCACGATAGAATCTTAAGAAAAGATAGTAGGTTAGAGTCGGATCTTAAGATATGAGATAAAAATCTTCTTTGTTGCTATCTTTGTTTAATCGTAAATACACCTAACATCATATTATGACCGTCTGCATTTGGGATACAATATATTTCACAACACTTTTTGAGAATGAAGTGAAGATAATGCCATCAAACTCTTCATCATGCATAATATAGTCGTTTGTGCAGATGCATGCACATAATTTGTAGCAAAAGCTACAGAAACATGTACGGCACAAATCTCAAACAACTTTGAGAACAAAGTTTTCTTAGTTATACTAACCATTAGATCCCTCCAGGCGCAGAGTTTTCTCATCAGATTCTGAAACTGATTAGAGACAACAGCAAATTCAGGGTTAAGATACTGCTAGTTTAAACAAAGATTGTGGTAGATAATCTTCGCCAGAGTACATACCTGGGAATTAGAAGATAGTGATGATGTACCACCTTGACTAGGCAAATGACGGAAAAGTAGAGATGATGCTGCAGCCTCCCCTGGAAATGCTTCATCGTCTTTCATATAGAGTTGCAAACAAGTCACATTTGACCGTCGACAAGCCTCAAGAAGAAAATGGATTCTGTCATCCTGACACGCTGAATATATATCACGAGAAGTAGATCATGAAATTTGACGTTATGACTGTAGACCATGTAGATCAATGTAAACCAGTTATTTCAATTCCCAATCCTAGAGTTCGAAGAAGACAGACCTATGCTATACAGTGTAGCGTTTCCACTTCACATATATTCATGGCAAATAATTCCCTTTCTTGGAAAACATAAGTCTTCCTATTACGTCAATCTATTATGTATATAATTACACAAAACGACAAATGCCATGGCCAGATAGGGCACTCTTGTCATTCAAAAAATGTTTACGTCCAATTAAGTAAAAATATACTATATCAACTTATCCTCAAATTTTAAAAATTATCCATTAAACTAAAATAATCTATTATATCTATTCTATTAAATATATAATTACACAAAATACACAAATAATAAACCATTTGGATGGAAAACGACATGACGACATGACATGACACTCTTGTCATTTAGGAAAATTAAATGTCCAATCAAGTAAATACAAAATATCAACTTATCCACAACTATTAAAACATTAACAAATATACTCAAGTTAAAATTTCAAATCTTAAAAATATACTCACTCCCCTTCAATTTATTTACACCACTTTTCTTTTTGTGCTGTCCCAATTTATTTACAATCTTTTTATTTTTAGCAAATTTTTTTAGAAAATCTAAAAAAATTCAAATCAATCATGTTTTGCTGTAGTACAGCCACTATCTCTAAAAAAAATTCTTTCTTCATCAAATTTCACACAAATTCAACACATAAAATTTCATGTCGAGTCAAATGGTTGCAAATAAACCGGGACGAAGGAAGTGACATTTAATTTAACTTTGTGATCAAAAGTTAAACAAATCGTAACAACTTTCATACAAATTTGTTATGTGACAAAACTAGTTAACACTTATAACAAAACTAAAAGATTTTTTTATAAAATTATTTTGGTAAAAAATTAACAATTATATCTTATGTGACAAAAGCATGTCAAAACTGATCACTCCTAAACATTAACATCTAAGAATTCTTCCGGCCACTGTCTGTACATCATGCTCTTCATTGGCAAAAGCTCTTGAATTCCTCTCCTTCCATATCTCGTCGATGAAAGCAACAAGGATACCCCTTCTCCTCTTTGAAACCTGAGACTTCCCTTAGTAACATAGATCTACCATTGCATCCATCCACAACAGGTACACGACCTCCATCTCAACTGAGCTTTCTGTCCAACAATAGAAACCACCCTCCTCATATATTCACAGCATAGAAAAAGACGCTCACGAGTTTCAGACTCATTCTTGCACAGCCAGCACAAATCAGACTGAACAAGTCCTCATTGATATAGTCATTGTCATGTTCTCAACCTATCGTGATAGGCTAACCATGCCATAAAAGCATGTCGAGGTCTAGCATCCATATTCCAGATCAGCTTGAACCAAGGAGCTGAAGCTGGACAAATAAGTTGGTATACCTTTCCTATAGCCAAGAACTCTCTAGGAAAGCTTCCATAGCACAATAACATCTTGTTTCGAACCCTAGTAAAAGACTTCCATACCCATGAGTCATACACTTTGCACTGATAATCCAGGAAAGGCACATGGTGTAAGTGATAAATGTGAACCCATCGAATCCAAAGCCTATCTTCTTACATTTCCACCCCCCACACATGCTTGCATAGTAAAGCTTCATTCCAGCTTTTCAAGAGATAACCATAGGGCTGTGATCTGAGATATTCGGATTAAGAAATACTGCTACAACATATTCATAAGTATCAAATAGCAAATGGTTCCCTAGGGATCTATCCTATTTCACCTTGATCCACGTTTGAATCCCTTGCTGATTATACCACGTTTATAACAAATTCATTATTAATTTATTCACTTATTCGTCTTTTTGAAATCCATTTGTTTTAATTCTTTTTCATGTAAAAAAAATCTAAAAGAGAACGTTAACCCAATATGTTTTAGAAATTACAAGTATGACTCTAAAATAATACTAGTTTACATAAACATATACAAACTTGTTTTAAATTTTCATTATGAAAAAATTAATATAAACTTATTATAGATATGTATTCGTAATTATCGGCCCCCCTCATCCTCGAATCCTGGTTCCGCCCCTAGAGAAAAATGACATCTTTTCTTCGAACAAGGCTCGATCCAGCGGGCTGCACAGATCTGGGGAAGGACATTCTCGTTCTCGTCCTCTGCACAGATATGTTGGAGACCAACGAGACTCGGAACTGATCTGGCACGTAATAGATTCATATAGTTACATTTCATATCGACTAGGTGAATTTGTAGTCAGCCACAAATAAGTTTATTTCTGACTCTCTCTTTTTCCTTTCGGTTCGCCTAATATAGCGAATTGGTACACAAGTATACAACATTTCAATACACACGAACCAATATGTAATTCGCAAGGGGGTGAGCGAATTAGGTAACCCTTGTATGTGTCATGTTTTAATATACTTTAGTGTGAAGCTGAGTTGCTTCTCTAGAAGACATGACGCTGATAGTGGTGTGCATTGACTCATATATACCTTAAATTATGCTATTTTGTCTCTTACGTTTTGGATCATCCGAGGAGGCTTATGGAAGGAAGTAGTATTTTGCTACATTAGTCAAATGTGCATTAATTCAAGGGTCATCCCTTGTCTTTTTGCTTGTTCCACACGATTGAGCAATATACGAAACAGAGTGCATTTGCATTTCCTATATAATGAGTCCTAGGCCTAGCTTAGTTAGTGCAGTGAAGCAAATAGGAGAGTTGCATCGGGGAGATTTCTTCTCATAGTTTATGCTTTAGATTAGGATGGCTTCTTGATAACTATATATTTCTATTTATGCTTTGTTATTTTTATTTTATTTTCTTTTGTTACAATGATCCTCGATCTTACTTGCATAGAGCAACTTCAGAATGGAGTCTAATGACAAAATAGTTGCTGATAGTTAACAGGAGATCGAATATAAGCCTCCTACAATGGACTCTGAATTTGATGAAGCTTTAGCTTATATTGAGCATTGTGAAAGACCAGAGATTCTATTTACAAAACCCAGAAAGCCCCAACTCTTGTGCAGATATGTTACAAGCGTATGTAAAATGGTTCCCTTGAAATTTTAAACTTGATTATACTTCTGTATATTTTGTTACATTAGAATTCTAAACGTTGTCGTCATGATTTTTTTCAGGAATGGGATTCATAAAAAACCAATTTGGAGACCGACAAAGAAATATCATATTGTCGTCAATAGACGTATATCAATCTCAATTGAAGCGACGAAGCGTGCAATAGAGCTCCTTTAGTCTTATGATTGCGAGGGAAAAAAGATTTTGAGACGATATCATGGAGCGGATTTTTAGAACCATGGATTTTCAGGATAAGAGATTTTTGGAAAAGAATTTTGAACGATATCAAGCGGACAATCTAGAAGGTAATTTTGAAAAGGTATTTGAGATGATATCAAAAGAGATTCCGTTTTGAAATTTTTTTTGCAGTATGCATCAATATGAAATGATTTTCAGTATGTGTTTTCTCTCTAATTTTTAATTTTCTTTTTGAGTAAATTTTTCCCTCTTTTGGTTGTTCAAAGGATCACAGTCCTGCCCAGGTCAAAATGTAGGGGTAGCTTTGGAAAATTAAGGATAATCAAACCTCACGTAAATTCCTATGCCCATTCCAAAGGTTTCGATTAAAATGGGACGAATGGAATATTATCTTATTCATTAGTAATCATACCTTTTTAGATATGTATTAAATGGTGTTAAAAAAATCAAAGTATAAATTACTAAGAAGTTCATTTTTCTTTTCTAATTACGAAAAGGTCACACCTGTTGTGAAATATTTATATAAATGTAATCTATACCTTAATCTTCTGTGTATATTTTTCTTATCATTTATTATTCCTTGATGGGACCGCTGGCACTATTTGATACTGTTCATGTACTGTTTGACACTATTCATGTGGGGCCCGACACTGTTTGTGTTTGGAGAAAAAGGTTGCGAGGCAACCGTCCACTTTGGCTATAAAAACCATGCCCTCCCTTTGTAAAACACACCCATTTTCGATAAGAATCGGAGAAGGAAAAGTGGAGAAAAGTAGTACAGTTCCGTTCCAGTTTCGTGTCACTTTCGTTTTACAACAATACCCAATTTTTTTTTTTACCAATCGTTCTTTTTTTGGAAAAACATCCAATGTGTTACCTGATATGCCGTTGTTTCCTATTACTGCTTTCCCCCTTTGCGCATTCATCAAATCCTTCCTTTTCTTTCCGGTTTCAGTTACATATGGTAATTTTTCACCATATAATTTGATTTCCACGTTCTTCTTCATCATCTTGATTTCTTTTTAGTTCAATTATTGCTCTCTTTCTTCACACATCCATCATCCTTATTGATGCTTCCAAAATCGTTGAAGCCCGACAAATCTTTGAGACTTGTTCTTTGTTGACAAGTGAAGTTGACCCCTCAAGATTGGAGTTCTGCGGCGTCGATTGAGGAACGATAAAATTGGGGGAATTTGAATCATAAATTGGGGGAATTCGAATCATAGATTTTGGGGGTTCGATCCATCGATATTGGGGATTCGATTGAAGAGCGACGAAATAAGGATTCCACCGAGAAGCGACCACATTGGGGAATTCAAATCATCTGGGACGAAGTGCATCGTGGACGAAAATGCTATGTATTCCAGAATAAAAAATTTACAAACCATCGGCTGAAGCTCTACTTTGACCTAAATTCCTTTTTGGACGACGATATAGAAACGGCCGTACAAGTAAGCATCACCCTTTTTTCTTTTTTTCTTTTTTTTTTCTTCATTTTGAGCAATATTTGATTAGTCTCTATGTAAGTTTCATAAAGTTTGAATCGAAGACTATTTTTTAACTCCACGAAATCTATTTTAGTATGCTTTGCTTAAATGTCAACGGCATTTGTTCTTGCTTTTGTAGTTCTGTGTTACGATGGAGCAAAAGAAAATGCGCATTATTTTTTTTGTCCCCTAGGCACGGTATTCAAGATGATTTAGAATTTTGGATGGGAAGATCGAGGGAGACCGATGCGCACTGTTTTCTTCCTCTAGGGCACTGTATCTTCGAGATGATTTGGATATTTGGTGGAAAGATCGAGGAAGACCGATGCACACTGGTTTTTTTTTCTTTTTCCTCTGGGGCACTATATCTTCAGGATGATTTGGATGTTCGGTGGACAAATCGAGGGAGATTAATGTGCACTTCTTTTTGTCCTCTGGGTCACTCTATCTTCGGGATGATGCTTTTATGATTTTCGTTGGGCAAATCGAGATAGATCGATGTGCATTGATTTGGGATTTTGGTTTTCAAGCGTACTGTATTTGTATATATCAGCACTGTTTGTTTCGGGAATCACAACGATAAACATAGACGATGATAACGGACGACGATAACTAGTGCAATAGTGGCGGTTAGAATTAGGGTTTGGGATGATGATTGCAAATTATAATTGATTATAATATTTTATTCCATATTTTAAGTGAAGGGCAAATAAGACCACAGTTTGAATTCTAGAACTTATTAGTAATAAAAATTTTGTAGTATGACCTATTGATAATTTATGAAGTTGAAAGCAACCAATAGGTAATTTTCTCTAAATGAAACGATAAAAGTTAAAACAAAAAACATATCAAAGAATGTATATAATTTATAATTAGTCTATCCGTGCACTAATGCACACGACAAAATAAAAAGGGAGAATTCTTGATAGGTATCCCTCTACAAATTTAATTATATAAAAGTACCACCATCACTTACCACTAAAAATAAGTCATTATAATTTTACCCTTATATGAATTCAAATCTTAATTTTAACCCCAATTAAATTCTATAATTCAACCGTTGACTACACTAGCCACATCGAGCTTCCTCTTGCGTCGTCGGAAATTGTCACCGGAAAAAGTCCAATATGCCGCTGACTTTAGCTAAAAAAAAGTCTCGCCTTTTCATCGGATCGATATGTCATCGCCTTCATCCTTAGATCAAAACTATCGTAGTACGCCTTTTCATCCGAATCAGTACGCCATTGTCACCGTCTTCCTTGGCCCAAAACTAATTTCAGTACGTCATCGTCGCCATTATCAACCACACTAGTAAGTCAACATCATCGTCGTCTATGGCATCTGTACGTCTTTCGCTGCCACCGTCAACATCATTAGTACGTCAATACCATCTCTACACACGGATCAGTACGTCTCCAACTTCGCCTAGTATATCTATCCTCTACTCACACTCTTTCGCCCTCGTAGCAAATTTGTCTTCCCCTCGCTTCAATGACGAAAATCTCATGCTCGAATCATTCTTCTTTTGCAGTAATTTTGCTCCCCTTTCCCAATCAAATTTAACGATTATCCATCGCAATCAAGAATTGAGGACGAATATTGGGGAACAAGAATCCTAGATTTGATTTGATGAGGACAAGTGATCGATGGAATGATAGCAATGGTGGATTGATCGATTGAGTGTATTGGAATGATTATCTCCATGTCCAATAGGATGTGATGGATTCGATGAGATAACTGACGACGATGTCGATGGTGGTGGTGCGGCGGGTGACAACGTGGTCTTGATGAGTTGGGATTTGAGTACGAGGGAGAGTTAAGGTGGTGGAGATATTGACGACGACGATGCGAGGGTGGTGGGTAAGTGTGAGAAGATGATGACGGCTGAGAGTGAAGAAGATGGAGGAAACTAAGAAACTAAGGTTAGGTATTAAAGATAGGATAGAAAGATATTTTGGTGAAAATAATTCTCTTGTTTAAAAAAGAGATACCTACAGGGAAATAAAAAGGGGGTAAGTATCTCCTTGTCATTAATTTTGCTATATGGTACCTCGCAGTAATTTTTTCAAATAAAAAATACATATTGATCGTACAATAAAAATACACATATGATAGAATTTTTTTAATTGATATAGCAATAATAGAGTAATATTAGATATGGATCATCTCATTTGTCATTGATTTTGCAAATGAAATATTATACTCAATTCTTTATTTTCATTAATTCTTAAAATTGATATTTAATATCAATCACAAATTTGAAGGATATTTGAATTAAATCTTTACAACTTAAATTTAACCAAATATATCTATTGACCAATAAATTTTATTGAAAAAAGCTTTTTTCTTTGACTATTTATTGTTTTTATTTTATAATTTATTACTCCCTCTGTCCCACAATAAATGCAACATAAACGTATTTTGCACTATTCTATATGCATGAATACAAGCCTCGTTTTCATATCAAATCACGTATGATTATCCCGCAACATTGATGTACGCGTTGAAATGTGTAATTTAAACAACTATTGATGTTTTACGAATTTACCAAAAACTACGTTTGATTGTCGTTGTACACGTGTCAAACTTTGAATCAACATGCGTGCCATGTCAAAGTGATGCATCTATTGTGGGACAGAGAGAGTAATATTTAATCACTTTAATCAATTGAGTG
The DNA here is from genome assembly GCA_035668315.1 of Drosera spatulata. NCBI lineage: Eukaryota > Viridiplantae > Streptophyta > Magnoliopsida > Caryophyllales > Droseraceae > Drosera > Drosera spatulata. Next base: position 14,402 of record JAOVYX010015725.1, on the reverse strand, counting down.
AATCGATCCCAAACAAACGAGCCGTCGTGTCTTGTCATATCAAGTCTTGTGCCACGTATCGGAGTCAGTGCTACATAAGTGATAACCTTCCATATGAAGTTCCCCGGATGCCTTCGTCACACGCCACAGTAGGCTTTCCTGACAACATTATGTCGATCTAAAATACAATGCCTAGAACACAAAACTCATCCAAATCAAGATCGCATTGTTGATAAGAGTAATAAAGTTGCGGGGATATCGCATTTTAATCTCTCAGACTTCAACCCGAAGTCGACCTAGGCACACTAGACTCGGTCTCGTTACTCGTCTAGTGACATAGACTATACTAAAAACATGTCACTTGGAATGCTTGGTCACATGTTCGCGACATGGTTAGGATACACCCTAGTATATATAATTAAACAAAACCTCAAAATAACAAGTCACATCTAAATGACAAATGACATAACGACATGAAGGTACTTTTATACATTAAAAATTTTTTAAAGGACAATAAAATAATTAACTTTGATTTAAACTAAAGGAATTTATATCCAATGAATTCTCAAGCCTTTTCAACATTCAAGATTAAATCTTAAAAAAATCAAACCAATTCTATTATATATTATGCATATAACTATACAAAACCTCGAGATGAGAAACCATCCCAATGACAAACAACATGACCTCATGACAGGATATTTTCGTATTTAAAAAAAAATCAAAAGAACAATAAAGTAATTTATTTTTATTCAAACTAAAATAATCTCTGTCTAATTAATTTCTAAGCCATTGAACAATCAAGATTAAATCATTAAATATCAAAACAAACTTAAATTTAAAAAGTGAAAATTTGCAAAATAATGAATAAGGTGAAAGAACACAACCATCGAAAAAAAAAAACAAATATAATGAAAACGAAAAAGAAAAAAAGACATAAAAATATTAAAAAACAAAAACAAAACAATTTTGGCAAAATGAAAATAAAAAACAATTGCAAAACAAATTTTGTAAAAGAGGCAAAAAATAAAAATAAAAAATTGTGATATTTATGGTATTTCTTGTTACACAAAACGATCAGACGATAAACCAAAACACAAAAAGTTGACAATAATATCTTATACTCTCTTCGTCCTATTTATTTTGCAATATTGCATCATCACTGCACTATTAAATACGCATTTTGAGGAGCTTCATTATTCGTCTTAATGACGTAAGAAATTACGTCAATGGTCCAGTGTTGAAGTACTTAACTTAAACTATTATAAGTATTTGTCAACAATTTTACGTAAAACGATGTTTGATCGTCTCGCGGACGATTCGTAAGGGAGTAGAATATATTATTCAATCTCTTAGAGCAAGAACAATGCACTTGCTATATAGCTTGCTATTGCTAAATTTTAGCCATGAGCTCATAATGTATTGCTCCAATGGATTAGTTTTTTTCATGACGAATTTTGCCTTTGTCAAATTGGTTGCAATATATAGTACCCAAAAATACCAAAAGCATATCATGGCAACTTTATAATTGTGAACACAAGCAAAACAAATACTCAACAAGGCATACATGGCTCTTTCTTTACCATTGATCGAGTCGCAATGCGAAAATATAGCATGACGTCACTGAAAGAACATTGATATTTTTTTAACAGATTTACACTATTCTTATGCATAATAGGTTGACTGATATTTTTTCTTTCTCATCACCCACGACGTCGTCCTAGCGGCCTCTGGCGGGTTTCCTCTGGCCTCCAGTGTCATCTGTTTCGCCCCCAACGTCATTTCTCACGCCACCATCATCGTCCTCTGCTCTTCCTATTTTCTCAATCTTGTTTCCTTTATCCTCTTCATTCTTTTTCACTCGTTCTTTTCACCTCTTTCATCACTCTTCTCTACTCTTGGTTCATCCTCCCTTTTGCTCACTTTCTCAGCGTCTTCCTTTTTTTGTTTCTTCCAAATGAGCATGTGAAGAGACTAAAATAATCGACGATTGTGACTGAGAGGAGAATGTAACGTAACGACGGGGAACGAGAAGACTATGGTGTAGATAATGGGGAAGAATCGATGACTGAGATCAACATGGAATGAAATGAAGGAGAAGGTGGTGGTGATAAAGGCGAGCAGTGTGTTGTCATGAGAGGAGGCAGATGATAGTCGAATGCATAGTGATAGGGTTTCGGATGAGACTCTGACGATAAGGGTTGGGATGAGACTCAGACGGCGGTGGTTTCGGATGATAGTGAAAGGAGTGAAACCGGCTAGCGCTAGGAGTGGGGGCTTTTTTTTTCTTTTATTTTTTTGGTATTGTTTTTGTCTGTTGGGGTTTAATGGTATGTTTAAGAATCTTGGATTCTATGTGCAAGGATTTTTGTCGTTTAAATTCTATCTAACTTATACATAGTCTGAAAGTGTTGTGCTAAATTCTTAAATTTAATCAAGTCTTAATTCATCGGGTTTCGGTTAAACAGTATGTAAAATACTAAGTTAAACAATTTCATTATTTTGATTGAACCGTTTCCTAATCGCTTCCTATTTTGTTTATAATCTTTTTAATTGAATTAAACCATATAAAACCAAGCAATATGACATGAGTTTTATACTTTTTCGATAAGATTTATCGTGTGTTTTACTTCAAACACATCCCCTATGATTGCAATGGATAGTTGCTAGTATTATGTTCTTGATTGGCCAGTGTTATATTCCCTCCGTCCCACTATTTTTGCAACTTTTTAACTTTGTACGCGTGTCGATACCAATTTGACACACGTGCAATGACAATCAAACGTAATTTTTTGTATATATATCGTGAAACATCAATAATAGTGTAAGTTACGTACCTAACCTCATATATGTTGCGGCACGATCAGACGTTATTTGATATGAAAACGAAGCATGCATCGATGCATGTATAATAATGCGAAATACGTACATGTTTTACATGTTGGGACGAAGGGAGTATATACTAGTCCTTAACCCATTTAATACTGCATATTTTTAAGTAGCTATTACATTCTCATTCTATGACACATATGTTAACACATTTGTCATTTAGATTATTAGTTACTAAGTTTTAATAAACGCATTTAACTTAAAGTTAATAAGTTGGTATTATATCTTGACGTAAACTATTTTGTGTTAAAATCTTTACACTCATTTTAAGGACGATTATGCATGCGAATTAGTTTCATGTTGATTTTTAATGCTTTGTGGCATCATGAAATATATATGTAATCATTATTCATTTATAATTAATATAAAACAAAAAAAATTTGGTACTAAAAAAAAATTGATACTTATTTTGACTGTCCATGAGGATGATTGATGATGATTTTATATATTGAATATCATTAGAGGTATTTGTGAATATTTGGAGTTGTTTTAGGGTCAAAACGATCATTCTTGGTCCAAAAGGTATTGAGACGTTATCCCGACATCTCGGACTGGCATCCCGATCTCTGGAACGGGTGTATCGACCTCTGAAACGGACGTCCCAGTCTCTGAAATGAGCTTCTCTGAAATGGGTGTCCCAGATTCTGTCCAACATGACCTTTAGAGGTATTTAAATCTATAACTCTTGTATACAACTCCAAAAATTATTCCGTAAAATTGTACATAAACTAAACTTCATAATCTTTTCAGTGAATCAATTCATCATAAAATCTTACCAATAATAGCAATTAATTAGTTCAAGTTTATATTTTTTGCTAGTTCAGACAGTTTGACCTTACTTCACTAATTAGCTCATAACACTTTACATACCACTCAAAATAAGTATTTGTAAACTGTTCTGGAAAAACTAGACTTTCATACATTTTCAGTGATATAAGGCATGTCTTATAAAGCCTACTATATAATTCTGTATCAAGCCATAAAGTCATCCATGTAATCAATTTTTTACAGATTGACATATCCGCACGTTTTGATTTATATTTTAAGATTCACAACTCCGAATCATGATTTATTAACTTCATTAGAAACTAGACATGTGAGAATTCAATATATATTAATATCAGAATTTAGCAAAGGGTGTATAATTTTTCACGAAATTTTTAATCAAGATGATTACATTCTCTTGTTAACGATAAAGGATCCTCATCATACTCACCTTACCACATATCTTCTCCTCCTCTCCTCAAACTTCTCCTTATTCTTTTCTCTTGCTTAACTCTAATCTTGCATGATAAGGAGTATTTTGTTATGTATTTGTAAGAAAATTTCAACAAGAACAAAACTTGTATTTAAAGTAAACTAAATAAATTAAAATAATTTAAGTGTATAATTAATGGGTAATTAATTTAATTTAGGTGGAATAGAATTTGACACAGAGGAAAATAAGTGCCAACAATAGATTTAGGTCATTTTCATATAAATACAATATTTTCGTATTAAGATCGTATCTCCTCGTATTTACATATTAAGGTCGTATTTCAACCATATTTTTCATTCTTTCCCTATTATATCGTCAAACAAGCCTTTTGACCTCACAAAATAAATTATAACGTACGATAATTTACTATTCACGTTAATTATCGTGCAAAAAATTTAACGAAATTTTTCGGATCATTACAGTAGAGATTAAGGAAAATAGCCAAAAACCGAGTTACCGAACAAAAATATCGAGTTTGGTTCGATAAATTTGGTTTTTGATAAATTTTTTATTCGGTAGTCGGTTTGCTACCACTATTCGGTTTCGGTTTTTTGGTTTCCAAAAAAATTCAGTAAATTCGATTAACCGAATTATAATTATATTTTGATTTCCAAAAAATTCGATAAAATTAACTTTTCATATCTTATTTATTTGTAAAATATTTATGAAAAAGATGCTCATGGCCCTTTTTTTTAAGAACTCTATAACTTTTTGCATTCCTTTTGTAATGGATTATAAGTTTTATCTTTAAATTAGTAATTTTTCTTGAAAATAGAATGATTTAATAAGTATAATTTTAAAAATTGAAAATTTGATCAATAACCGAAATCAAACCGAATTTCGGTTAAGCGAAACCGAAATAACCGATGAAATTTGATTCGATTTCGATTTTTTATTATTAGAAAATCGAATTTAATTCGGTTAATCGAAACTGAAAAAAATTTCAGTCTTTACCGAATTATCACCTCTACCTTGGGAGTAAGGGCGCGTTGTTAGATAGGATGTCACTCTCCATGTAGAGCTTTAGTATTAAGTGTGCAAGACATTTGTGTGTGACTTTGTTGAGAGATTTTTCTTTGCATTGTCGATTGTGTGTGTTTTCTTTGTGTATATATCACATGCGCAATCAACAGGGTAGGAGGTGCAGAAAACATAAAGAAAGAAGCACAAGCTAGGCAGCGTGTTTGATGGTTTTTTGGTGAAATCTATGGTCTGTGCAGTCCGTTTCAGGGGAGCAGATTAAGACATATCCGATGTCCGATACTCTAATCATCCTTAAATTTGGTCAGTAGGCACACGACACTTGGTTCTTCAAATCCAACGGTCAGTTTTGTGACGGGAGTCTCCTACATCGAGATATTCAGACCGAAACAACATCCAACGTTTTGACTTCGTTTTGGTGATCCCCTTGTTTCTCTTGTTTAAGCTTCTCTTATGTGCAAGATTGTTACCTTGATGTTGTTGATGCAATATATCTGTAGTACTATCTAGAAAGGACCTATGTATGTCATGATTCACACATAGTGAAGATTTGAAGTGGACTATGATCCTGTGATTTTTACCCCTCTTCACGAGAAGGTTTTTCATATTAAAATTACGTGTCCTTTTTATTTATATTTTGGATGGTATTGTATGTACTACTATGTTTCCTAACATGTTTACTTAAGGAGGGAGGCGTGTAAATTTTGTTGCGCCAAACCGATACAAGTCGGTATTGTGATAATCCTCCCAACATGTGTGGGTTTCATGATCTGTTTGATTAATTGTTTAAGTCGGATCTATGATGTTTTGTTGAATTCTGGTGTAGTTTGTGCACCGCCGATGGTTGGTTTTGCGTATTTCAATCGGATTCCGACGACGTATTAAAAGTTTCGGTCAGAATCCGATGACATATTAGTAGTTTCGGTCGGATTTTGATGACGTATTAGTAGTTTCGACCGGATTTAGACTCTTGTATTAACAGTTCGACCGGATTCCGATGGACATATTAGTAGTTCCCGTCGGATTCTGACAGACGTACTAGTAGTTTTGGTGTACTATCAGGGTTAATAGGTGTACAACGTGCTACTAGGCATAATGGGCATATTACTATTCATAATATGTATATTATTAAGCATGCATGTGTACTAGTAGTTCTTAGAGGTATCTTGTGAAAATTTAGGTATCGTATATACCTTGTGGGAATAAAATCTTTGAAGTGATATTTCCTGAAAATTGACCCTACATTTAAATTATAATGTATGACCAAAACCTTAGATCAAAATAATTCCTACAACATAGTTATGTTTTTCTAGGAAAATTTTTAATTGAATGCTTTCTCGGGATACCACTTTAAAAACTTAATTTTCAAGGAGGAATCACATAAGAAGTTTTATTTCCACAAGATTCCACTTTTAAAAATAAAGCGTTAAGACTTCTTCATCAAATCTCTACACAAGGTACATTGTAGGAATAAAATCTATTAGATATTAGAAAAAAAATACTTAATCTTGTGTAGCGTAAGGGTTAATATTCTAATCTATATATAATTAATTATCGGCATTTGACTATGACTTGAACGGTTGAAGTTAAATCTTAAAAATATAAAACTAAACTTATTTTGTGATCAAAAGTTAAAAAGATCCTAACAATCATAAATACAAACATAAAACTCAAAAATAATTAACCCTTATAATAATAAAAAGATTTTTATACAATTATATCTATATTAATTATTAATCATCAAATCATATTTTTATCTTTATCATCAGTTTTTATCTAATAATCAACTTTGAATATTACAATATAAGCAATGTAATGAAATAATAAATGTAGAAATGCTAAAAAAGTCATCAAGATACATTTGCAAGATGTATGGTCTAAATTGAGTTATGTCAGTTGCATCAATAAATTCAAAATTTTATTAAATGATGCAGATGCAATAATATTTAAAGTTAATCTAATACTGTTTTTATCCATTATAATCTTTTACCGTGCAGCGCACTATTATGTACTCTAATGGTAGTAAAAGAAGAGAACAGAAAGCATACCATCATCTTTTACTTGAAGCTCATCAATTAAACACTTTGCAATATGCAAAAGATAGTGCGCATCTGCCCGAGCATACTGGACCATTTCTGATGGTAGAGGGCGCTGTCTCCAGTCTTCACGCTACAGTAAAATATGAGGAATCTTTTCAAAATCAGGATGCATGGTAACCTCCTTTATGTGGTTGTCTCTAGTCAAAGGTCCCCAATGATAAAAAAAAAAACGTTAAAAAGAACTAGCTTTGCAAGTCAGCTGCATATATCACGCTGACCAACTTCAAAAGTTCCGTTGAGTAGAATAGGTAGGTAGATAAGCGTTATTTACATAAGTAACATAACACCATCAAATATCTAGCTCTGCAGTCATCCAATTCAGCAATCAACACGGCAGACGTACGCTGAATCTAGCATTGAGGGTGAATCTGATATATTTTTTTTATTGGTGCACCTTGGACCCCTCAAGGCCATATGATCCAAGATTGGCGCCTCATGAATTAAAAGGTGAGATTTGGTCTCTGAGGCATGCCTAATCACATATCGATCTTCATTTTCATTTGTGGGAAATTAGGATTGGTACTTAATACTAACTATTAACCAAGTTTTCTTTCAAGACTTCATACTTGCCAACCATTCCACTCAGTAATTCACATGAAGTGTAGTGATCCAGCACATGCAATCCTTGAAAACAGATCAGTATTTCAATGCAAAAGCCTTGCTTGATTTTTATAGGTTAAATTGAGGGAAACAGGAAGAACTTCACAATTAGTTACAAGAAGCATAGGAGTTAACTACACCTAAATAAATCAAAAATAACTGCAAGGTGGAGAATAAAATGGAATGCTTCATACTTGCAACAATTTGTTTGCGGTGACACCACAATAGGTTTCTAGCAAATAGGCAAGTGACTTCTGCGGCTTTGACAGAACTTCACAAGCCTGCAGTAAACAATGTCCATAACAGAAATGGATAGCTCAATTGTCTTCCAACCACTTATCATTAAATGTCAATCCAAAGGCAATACATGTGCTAAAAAAAAAACATACTCACCTTGGCAGTATCAAATAGATTGACTACATAAATATGGAAGTCTCTCTGCAACCAGAGCACATCATTATCTGCACCATGGAACACCTGAACAACACAACATGTTCACTGAGCTTACTTAACGAAAGACATTAACTGAGCAGAAAAAAGAAACAAATCAACTAAGACAACATGATGGTTTACGTCATCCTTCAAGGACAACTTACCTTGCATATACCGGGATCAGCAAAAATAGGCCGAAGCATACCTACAACATCATGAAGGGCAATGGTATCCACAAGATAATCCTGTTCTGAAGTAGAAATCTGTCAAATATTCATCAAAATATATACCATCAAACCTATAAAGTATGAACATTCAAGACATGCTGATAGCAATAACAAGCCTCAGCAAGAAATTGTTGAGACCTGGCGTTATACCTGTAATAAAGCTGTGAAGCCTAAAAAAGATCGCAGGCTATGCTGCTCAGTGTCAACACCAATGATCTTCTGTTTTCTCAAAACGTCAACAACTTCCTGCAATTGCGATTCTGTCTCAACCCATATATGTGACCCAGACATTTCCATTACAATTTTCCCATCAAAAGCACTGGAGTCAAACTTGGGATCCTCCAGCAATGCTCCAATCTCCACTTCAAATGGGTGGGAGTTCACATTCTTATCAGCTTCGTCTGTTCGATTCAAGTGCTTGAATTGAGAATACGAGTTATCCGCCAATATTCGCTTGAATCTATACTGCGGTTTCCCCTCTTCTATTTCCAAATAACACGATGATCTTCTGTTTTTGTTTCTGTTTCGGCGTTTTCGATATAGTGTCGTTGCGGCCAAGTAGACTGACAATGCGCCGAAAACACAAGCGGCTGTGAGAGCGAGTTTGAGCTTCTGCTTGCTTTCCATTTGGAAAGGTTGATTTCACTTATGACTGGAGACGGAAATGGGTGAAAGCCGGCGATCTTGACGGAGGCGGCGGCGCCGTGTGGTCTCCTCGTTCACGGGAATTATGAACACTTTGCAGCGGTGCGGGGGTAATGTTTATTTAGGCCTTTGTTTCTTTGGTTCGTTTGTTTGAGAGTATCATTCATCGTATTATACGAATTGTACTGCACGATGGAAGGATGAACAGTATTACACATCCTCTGTATTATAAAAAATATAATTTAAAATTATTAAAGATAAATTTTGATTGACATCATGAAACAATCAAATATATAAATTTTATAATTTTTAAGAATTTATAAAAACGCAAATTTATACTGACGCACTGTTTAATTTATGTAGGCGCATTGTTTGATCGAAACAAGACGTCAATATAAATTAAACAGTGCGTCAGTTTATTTTTTCTCAAAATATTGTTCAAAATTAAACCAACAACAATGAGAATAAACACACAAACAAAAACACATACACACATAATAGCGCACTGTTTCTCATAACTGACGTACTGTTTCGAAACAGAGTGTCAATTCAATAAAACAGTGCGTCAGTTCAATTTTTCTCAAAACGTTGTTCAAAATCAAATCAACAATAACGAGAACAAAAACACATATACACAAATACACATATGCCCAAACCCACATACACACAAACACACATACGCATATACTGACACATTGTTTCTCATAGCAGACGTCCTGTTTCGAAACAGTGCGTCTGTTTAATTTTTCTCAAAATGTTGCTCAAAATCGAACCAACAACAATTAAAACAAATACACATTCACATATATTGACGCACTGTTTCGTTGAACTGGCGCCATATTTCAAAACAGGACGTCATTTCAAAAATGAAAAACAGTATGCTATTGTTTCTTTTTGAGAAAAAAAACATTATGCAAATATGTAAATAAAAATTTATAACATGATATCTTTAAAATTGAAAAAAAAAAAAAACAAAACATGAATTTTTATTTAAAAAGAAAAAAAATTGAACTGACGTATTGTTTCATTTGTATTAATGCGTCAATAAAAATGAAATAGTGCGTCAACTCAATTTTCTCAGAAAATTTACCAAAAACAAACCAATAACGAAAACAAAATTAAAAGATATAAAACCAAATCCACATTCTTTGAAAGCATGTTCTTGGAACAAATCACAAAATTGTATAATTTTTATTTTCTTCAAGCAAATTAGATCTGGATTTGAAGAAAATAGAAACGAAAGTGAAAACAAAGAAACAGAGAGAGATGAAAAGAGTATCAAAACCAAATAAATTTCAGTTAATAACACGCATGCAGCAACAAAATTAGCAAATCCATAAGAGAAAAAAGTGAATAAAAATTATTAATTGTGCATTCCAAGAACATAAATCGCATAAAAACCAACCTCCAAACCCCAAATAAACGCGAATCGTTGAATTTTTCAATTTAACGGTTAGGATCAAATACAGTTAAATGCTGTACATTCCTCGACAGTGGACGATCCCCTTCTTGTATAAAAACTCTAAAACATTGATAAAAATGATGCGAATTTATCATGGTTATGGAATCGAAGAAATATTACGATGAAAATACTTAATAAACACATGAAATTATCATGGTTATGGTTCAATTATATTTGACAGTTGAAACACATGAAATTATTAATTGTGCATTCTTATATGTGCAACTTTTTTTAGAAGTTTTATTAGGATACACTAAATTTAATATCTTGTTTAATATGGAACTCTTTATAATTTAAAAAAGAAAAACATTAAGTAAATCCCTCTTGATATCTTTTTTTAATATACAGACCTCTGGATATCTTTGCTATGCACGAACGTAACGAAACTTTTTTATTTTTTTTGGGTTCTTGTAATTTTTCTGAGTTAGGTACTTATAATATCTACCCTGGCTTGGGACGTAATCGATTCCGTTCTATTCTCTCTCGAGTCTCTTCTTGTCGTGCGATCAGTTTCCCTCTCTCTCTCTCCACCTTCCTCCCATCTCCCGTCGACTCGGCGAATCGGTAATCAAAACCCCCTAGAATTCCTAAAGCTCTTCGATCCTCGATTCTTAGTCGAATGACTCCCCAGCGAATCGAAAATCTTTCTAAATTTGGTTTCTCTTTTTGTTTGTGATTGACAGATAGCGCTTTGTTCGTGTCTTGAATCTCGTCGACATGGCCAAAGGCTCGTTCAAGTTCGAACACCCTCTTGGTAAGTCTTCGTTTTTTGTGTTCTCGTGTTTAGATTTGTTGTTGTCGCTGATGATTTTGTTGATTTGGCTATTATCGATTGATAGTGGTGCATCTGTCCTGTGTTTTCCCCTAATTATGGAATAGATTCTTTTTTTTCCCCTTATGTTTGGGTTGGAGGAATCGTTGGGCACTAGGCATGGTGTTCGCTTGAAGGTTTCATCTTCTCTTTTGTCGAGAAACCGGTTAAAGATTTGTGACAAGAAATGTTTGATTATAGTTGTTAACATCCAAAGTTCTGTCTAGTTCTCGTGCTTAATACAAAACAATAGTGACGCGAATTGACAGGGTGCATGAGAGAGGCATTTGAAAGATTTCATAGTATCTAGTGTTCAAACCTATTTCGTCGTGATATCCCTGCATGCGTCTGGTGTGTCCGCGGCCTAGTAGTTCCTTTTGTGTTTAGTTAAATGCTTATAGAATATAGATGCTTATGGTTTGTGGCTTTAAGAATAAGTCGTGAGTACTTTTAAAGGTCAAGTTGCTTGTATGACATATGTTATAAGTTACCTGTAATTGCATATCGATTAAGCGGTTGAAGTGCTCAAAAATTAACTTTAAGCACTTCAGCCGTACATTCATCTAATAAGAAAAAGAACAACTTAAAGCCTAAACATATTTCGCTTTCGAGAAGGCACTTTCAATCATGATGGTGGTTATGTGGTATGTATTATGAAGATCTATGTTACATTTTGTCTCTATGCTCTTCTTTTGTGTCTTGAGCGTGTTGCGTGAGTTTGAAATACTGTGAGGGAAGCAAGAGGACATTTTTGTGCAACTTAACTTTGTCGTAAAGTGATTGTGTTTGCTAAGATGAGACCTCCTTGTTGCTTATTTGTTGATAATCTGATGCGTTCTCTTTGAAACACAGAAAGGAGACAGGCTGAATCTGCCCGGATTCGTGATAAGTATCCTGATAGAATTCCAGTATGCTAATGATCCGAGCTTCACTGAAATCATGATTTCTGTCGGTTTTATGTTCTTGATTTATGAAATAAATTTGTCTGGCATGCAGGTTATTGTCGAGAGGGCAGAGAAGACTGATATTCCAGACATCGATAAGAAGAAGTATGTTCCTTGTGATTTTACAATTTGCTATCTTGTGTCTTGTACTTGGACCGTTTTAACTAATGGGCTGTCTAATAACTGATTTTGAAGATTTGATGGCAACTAGTAAGATATTCATGCTCTTAGGTCAATGATTTTATAATTGTATTCTTCATTTTATAAGTGTCAGACAAAATTTTTCAGATGTTCTGTCAGGAAAGAAAGTAATGAATCTGTGTGTTCTGTAATTTTTGAAGTAACTTAATTTGTCTGTGGGATGGTAACTATAAAATGCACAGAGAAGCGTCTTTACCACAATAAGAAACCTATTGAATCTCATTTTCGCTTGTTATTGTGATTTCTGTGTTTCAAAGATGTTCAACTGTTTTGCTCATGCATGAATGCAGATATCTGGTTCCTGCGGATCTCAATGTTGGTCAGTTCGTGTATGTGGTGCGGAAGAGGATTAAGCTCAGTCCTGAGAAAGCAATTTTCATTTTTGTGAAGAGCATTTTACCCCCAACAGGTAGAAGCTATATTTCCCTGAAACGAAAAGAGAAATCTTGATACTTTTAACAGTCAGCCTCTTGCATAAGAGTGACTATAATGGTCGGAGGTTTCTGATAATGACTAAATCCTTTTGTGTGCAGCTGCTATGATGTCTGCCATTTATGAGGAGCACAAGGACGAGGATGGTTTTCTCTACATGACCTACAGTGGCGAGAACACATTCGGGGATACTGAAGTTGAAGCTTGAGGTATTGTATAGATCTTTCATGGTGGAAGATGCACCCTTAGCCCTACATTGAAAATAATTAGACAGGCCATGCATATTCTTATCTGATCTTGCTATTACTTTTCACTTTGTGTTTCTGGCTTTTAAGTTCAGACAAAAAGTGTAAATATTAGCTTCGACGCTTCAACTTTCAAATGAATGTTCAAGTATTGTCTACTCTTTTATACTCGAGTTGATGGATCGTGATGGGTGAACTTGCTATGCTGGGTTTGCTTTAGTAAGAGTCTGTGAGATGGACTACTGTATTTGCATAGGTAAACGGCATTAACGAATTGAGCCTTTGATTCCATTAACTTGGGGGGTTGACTGCGTAGCGATGTTGGGGTCATTCTGTTCTTCCTTGTACGATCTCGTCTGTAAGATCATGAGCGAGCAAATTTTGGTAGCTTAAGTGACCGAATACCAGATCACCAAATTTGCCACAAGGCAGTAGGGGAGCTGCCATATATCTCATCTTATACTAGTAGTACTTAATCTGGCAAACCCCATCGAGCATCCAGTTAAGTGCTTCAATAGTACCTAACCGAGTGTGACAAATATGTTAGGACAATTCAATATAGTACGCATTGCTGGTGTTGCTGCTACAACATGGAAAGGAAGATGCAATACTACACCAGTTAGTTGGCTGTTACCGAACACAGGATTTATTATGTTATATTTCTGTTTCTTATTTTTTTAAGGAAATGATAATTCCAAAATTATTATGTGTAATTTGCTTTGGACAGATTAAATCTTACATTGAAAATATCAATCCCCTTTTTATTGAAAAATCGACGTACACGTTGCAACAAAGCCAAATGCTATTGTAGGATAGGTTCCCATTCCCATGATGGCTGAGCCAGTCTACCACTTCCCTCATTCAACACTGCAATCAACTTTGGGCCAAGATCTGCCAGCTTTTGTTAGGCCCTGCTTATATGTCCATTAGGCCATTTGGTCCACTTATTCTCAATATTTGATATTTCCTTTCATAACCACAATTTAGATATTTACAGTTGAATCTGCAAATTCTGAGAATCCTCTCCTCCTGCACTTCCCCTCCACAGGATCAATGAGTTATCCAAACCCTCTCCTGCCCCTCTCTTCGCTCCCCTAATCAACAGCTTCAACTCACACATCATGGTGATACACCATCACCTCTCATCTTCTTCTCCTTTGATCCAATTCCACATGCCAAGACGACCCATTTCCCAAA
>JAOVYX010015724.1:0-26870 GCA_035668315.1 Drosera spatulata | reverse complement strand
GTTCCATCATACCAAAGTTCACCCCACACATAAACATCACCTAATGATTCTATGTCATCTTGTCCTGAGCCTTGGCTCGAACAGCTTGGCGTGCTAGAGATGCTAAGTCGAAAACCATCTCCTCCACCTCCCCTTAGCTGCATATTTGTATGCTCAGGCCTAACATCTGAACTCGGATATAAATCAACAGATAGTCTACCACGTGCTATACCAGATGTGTACTCTAGAGATGCGTTGGATGGACGGCCATCAAAAATGGAATCACCGTCACTCCACTGCAAATAGACAAGGTAATAGATCAGTCAGATTAAGAATTAGCAGATTTCCAACTCGGGAAAATGATTAAAAAAATTTAGTTGAAGGGAAAACTGTGAGTCAATCTTGAAAAAATGTCAGACTTTCGTAAAGCATTGAGGTTTGGTGGTTATTTTCTCTAGCAGTCAGGTGATCAGTCACACATCTAAAATACTAGTCAGAATGCCCAAGCAAATAGTTTGGAGTACTTACATCACCTATTTCACTCTTTGTACGTCTACTGCGCTGTTGCCCAGTAGATACTAAGGCCTTAAGGCCAGCTAGCCAGACTTCTACTTCTTCTTTATCCTTGCAAATCTGTCAAGCATTGGCCACAAACAGTACGTTAGGAGGCATACACCTACAAGCGAAGTGGACCAAATTCACTTTGAAAGAAACATAACCGAATGAGAGAGGAGAATCACTAACCAGGTCAAGGGATCTTTCACCATTCTTATAAATAAGCGAAAATGATAAATAGTCCTTTTCTGGACGTAAGAATCTTCGGAAAATAGGCTGCACGATATATATAGATTGGAATAAGATAACAGAACAAAAGCAGCTCATGGGAGAAAGAAATAGCATTTGCTTACCGTTCTTTGTCCAAAGAGAATTTTTGAGACAGACGATAGTTTCAGATTTCTTTCCTCACCATGAGAGTACCAAATAAGTGTTGTTTCATCCTGTGAAAAGAAGAGTTTTGTCATTTCTTCTCCCGACCAATAGCAAATTCAGTGGAACAGATAAATAGGGATGAATATATCTACTGACATGAAATGGTGAAGCACAATGCTGGACTTACCGCAGAAAGTCTGAATGGCCGAAACTTAGGCTTCCCTTTCCTACTGTACTTGAGCAGCTGGGTACCTTTTTTCAAAGTAACGAGGGCCTTCAAAATTTGAGAGTTCAACAAATCAATCAGTATATCCTAATCAACCATGACAACAGAAAATTACAAAAACTTTTCCCGAGTCAAATCCTCCCATCTTTAAAGCAACCAGTCATAACTTTTGTTTCCTTTCCTACTCTACTTGATCAACTAAGTACCTTTTTCCAAAGCAACAAGCCCATTCGAAAAAATGAGAGTTAATGAATCAATCAGTATATCCTATCAACCACAGTTCCACAACAATAGATATGCTATGAATCAGTCCAGTGCCAAAGACGCTGCTTTACAAGCAACTACTTAGTGAAATTTCCCAGGTGTAACTCTCCCAGCGTTCTATGAAACAAGAACGACGTATCCCAGTGTGATTCAAAAGGAAAATTTCACCAAACACATTACGGTTATTCCACAACTAATACTCCATTTACCATACGTTGTATTCCATGGAAGATTCCTAATGAATCTAACGTTACAGACTGAGACACTTTTTCCATATAGACTCGAAAATAAATAAATAAATAACTATCAACCTAAATTCCGTAGAAGATCTCTCAATTGTACAAGTAACAGAACGTTCAAGCATGCCAACACAGCGAAATTCTGAATTCCACTAAATCCATCCAAACCAAAATCCTCATACATGGAACCCGAATTGGCCATCAATACCACGACGACAACAACATCCGCTCAGATGCTCCCGTCATAATAGGGTCTGAGAAGGACCAAATGTAAACACAATCACACACGAAAACACAACAGCCAACAGGCAATTGAAGACGAAATCGAAGATGAATGCAGCGAATACTTGTTCGACGTCACGCTCTGATTTTGCATAACTAACAAGATCTGCCATTCCATCTGCGACAAACTCTCGACAACACCAACTGCATCACGCTACGCTGCTGTTTCTGCGACGTCGTCGTCATAGATATATCCTTCGTCTTCTCCTTATCCTCCTTCGATCTCCGCCTCTCATCAACCTCTCTCGATCCTCCGATTCAATCAATCAATCGACGATCTAAATCACAGACTCGATACGATCTCATCGATTGAATTGATCGAAAAGATTAGGGCAACAATGCCGTGATGTGATGAGATCGGAGTCGTGGGAGAGGGGGAAGAAGATGGGGAATTTGGGGAGGACACGTGTTCGGCTGAGATTGAATTGAGAGAGGTTGTAGCGATTTTGGCGCGGCTTTTGCTTGGTTGGCTTCGGCGACATGTTTGCTTTCAATTTATGAGCCGTGGATAACCACATGAGCAGATGAATGAGTTACGTAACACTGAATCAATCCTTTTGTAAGGAAACTTATGAGTTTACATCTCTATAATGATGTCACTAATGTCATGAAATTGATTCTGTCATGAGCAAGGATCCTCCAAATCACACGGTGAAAAAACACCACGATGTCGTTATCTATGATTGAATGTTAACTTTGTTTTGTCACAGGACAGGGAAAAAAAAAAAAAAAACTCTATGTTAATGTCTCGATGGTTTACTCAATACAGTCTAAAAACAAAATGAATTTATTGAACATTAACAAGCTCTTTTCTTACCAACTCCTGGTTTGTGACAAACATGAAGAGTACATCAATCCACCTCAATTCAAATGCCAAATACAAACCATTACAATCATTCAACAGCACCACCAACATTTATCAGACTGTTTAGATCCCTAACTAAAAATCCACACATCGAAGTACCATAAGCTCTCCTACACATGCAACCCTGCATGCAAGCCTCATCATGCACATTATGCATCCTCTTCACTTCCATGCACTTTGCCACACAACACAAAAACAAATCCATCTCAACGTGTCAACCCATTAACTCTCCCTTCATCCACATATTAACCAATTCATCACCCCAAAATCACACCCCGAAGGCAAAGCAACAATGAGCACTCTTACCATCACACTCTGCCTCACTCTCACCATCACCTTGCTGTCTCCATGGCCATGCCTTGGCCAGACCAGCCAGGAAACCGGGTGGCGCCACCAGCGTATGCAGGCGCAGGAGGGGCGGTGCGATATAAGGAGGCTGACGGCGACTGAGCCACAGAGAAGGATAAGGGCAGAGGGCGGTGTCACGGAGATATGGGATGCTGAGGACCAGCAGTTTAGGTGTGCCGGCGTGGCTGCTCTGAGGCATGTGATTGAGCCTGGTGGACTGTTCTTGCCTTCGTACACGAATGCGCCGTATCTCACCTATGTGGTTCAAGGTAGGGAAGAAAATCAGACGAGGAACCGACTCTATCAATAGAACATATTTACGATGCAGCATGCATCGATATAATGAATGATGGAACCTGAGCTTCGGATAGATGTAATGAATGATGGAACATGAACTTTACAAGAGAACTGAATAACAATGACAAATCAAGTTTTTATTTCCTTACGTGAACTATATACTTGAATTAAAATTTCCAAATATTATAGTATGTACCTTAGTCGGATGGATTTATGAGATATGTTTATATGACATCTCGACATCTTGTGGTGTTGCTTGGTGGCATTGGTGGTGCAGGGAGCGGCATACAGGGCGTGATCATGCCTGGTTGCCCTGAAACATATCAATCAGTGCCAGAAACTACAAGGCAGGGGAGAAGGGGTGAGGGAGGAGAAGGGAGATCCGTAGGAGACCAGCACCAGAAAGTGGTTCGCATCAGGAAGGGCGATGTTATAGCATCTCCGGCCGGGGTGGTGCAGTGGACTTACAATGATGGCGACACGGCCATCATAAGTGTCACGTTGCTGGACATGAGCAATTCTCAGAACCAGCTCGATCGCAATATCAGGGTAAAGATTCATTACCGGCAATGAACTGCTTTCTCTTCTTCTCCTTCCATGTTCTTGTCTGACTAATCACAATAGGGACGAATTATGCTTCGCATAGTTCACCAGAGATCCCCAACCTGCATACATGCAACTGCAGTAATGAGTCTTCAACCAAATCGAGAGACATACCGACAAATCATAGGAAATCCATAAAGAATCAGATATATTCATGAATATGATTGCACCAAGCATTTCATTTTGACATATTACCATATTACCAAGAGGCCAATAGTGTCAGTCATGCCATTGATTTCTATGCTATATATAAGCAATTTGTTATGAACTTAGCAAGGGTTAGGAGAAAATGTAAAACACGGACGGTCTAAAACGTCAGCTACCACAACAGCAGTCATCATCACCAAAAATTCTCAAGAGGCAGTTTAAGCCGTCTTTTGAATCTTGTTATAGAATATTGAAGGGTAGTGCTATCTTTTGCAATGTAACTGCAACAGCATACATGTCTTTGCCAACAATCAGGGGTTCTACTTGGCCGGAAACCCTCAAAGAGGCGAACATGGTCGCCAAGAAAGAAGAGAGAGGAGTGAAAGAGGCGAGAGAGGTAGAGAAGAAGAAAGCTCAGGCCACAACATTTTAAGCGGGTTTGATGAGGAGCTCCTAGCTGAAGCCTTTGGAGTGGACATTGAAACAGCTAGGAAGATGCAGGGCAGAAACGACAACAGGGGCAACATCATTCGAGTCAAAAGGCGAGGACTCAAAATACTAAGTCCCGAACTGGAAGAGGAAGAATGGGAGGAACAGCGAGGCCGAAGGAGGTATGAGGACAATGGGCTGGAGGAGTCGATCTGCACAATGAAGTTCAGACATAACATTGACAAATCAACACACACAGATATCTTTGATAGGAATGGGGGACGGGCAAGCTTTCTCAACAGCCAGAATCTTCCTATACTGAAGTTTCTTCAGCTTAGCGCGGAGAAGGTTGTCCTCAATGAGGTAATACCTAAACCCTCACTGGTCTATTTGTTGATGATAGGCAATACGGTCCACTCCGTGACCGAGACAAATAAGATATGAAAGAGCGACGACGACGAGTAATACTAGAGTAACGATGGAGATTATCAGATATTGATCTTTCTTCTGATATGTGCAGAATGCGATGATGGTGCCTCACTGGAAGATAAATGGGCATGGCATAATCTACATCACAAGAGGAAGCGGCCAAATCCAAGTTGTCCGAGACAATGGAGAACTGGTGTTCGATGACCGCGTGCAGGAAGGGCAGCTATTGGTAATCCCACAAAACTACGTAGCCATGAAGAAGGCGGGAAGGGAGGGATTGGAATGGGTCGGATTCAGGACGAGCAACCACCCCATGATCAGTCCTCTTTCGGGAAGGCTGTCAATCATCAAAGCCATACCTGAGGAGGTGCTGATGAATTCGTACGATATCTCAAGAGAACAGACGAGGAGGCTGAAGAGCAGTGGTAGGCAAGAGATGACCTTGTTCACTCCTGGAAGATCAAGGGATCCATATTCCATTGTATGATACCGTGGTAGCCTGTAGAGAATGAGGAGTACTGGTCTCTGGGGAGCGAGAGTTCAAGTAATATGAATAAAGGGACGGCTCCATGGTCCCGATAGTACTTGCCGTGGAAAAAGTCCTAAAGTCGTTTCTGAGATGCAAATCGTGCTTTGCGTTCTGTTGTCCTCTGCCAAAAACACGAATGCCTTAGTTCAGGGAAGATGACGCTGTGCAGCCAGGAGGAAAATTGCATTGGAGGTAATGATGGAAAGATGAACACTAGGTAAAATCATGCACAAGTTAAATAGAGATGCAGAAGAAAAAGGCTCTATAAACATGAACGATTTGCTATTGGCAAGCATGTAAACTAAAGGGCTGGATAAGTTCCAGTTTATGGACCATAGTTCAGAAATGAAATCATTGCTCATAGCCTCATAATGAACCAGTAAACGATCGTCCAGATATAACTAGGAAAATCAAAAGAACACAAGATCTCCTTCACGGCTAACAAATGACTTAGTGTATAGTTTGTTGCTACAAAAGTATGTTAATTGCAGGAAGATAACATTTTTAATGAGACGACTCCTGCATGCAGGATTGGAAAGGTTCCTGTAAATATTTCATGGAAGAAATTTTGTGCATAGACAATATCCCGTCCAAATACAGAAACAGTTCTCCTTCGTCCCATTTTCTGAGTCCTAGTTAGTGAATATGAAGACAGTGATATTCTGGGCATCGTGTTTCTCATGTGCCGCGAAAAACCACCAGCGCAAGTATCACATGAACTATCACGATAAAGATAAACTAAACATCCAAACAAAAACAGAAAAATGTAACCATATCCCCTAATACATAGGTGATTAACTGAAAAAACACGAAACAAATATGACGAGAGATCAAGAGTTCCAAACCTGATACGCAATATATAACAAGAAACAGAAACATGAGAAGCTTCTGTGTACTCGTCTCGATCCAAGCCTGAAATACATCCACACAAAGAAACGCGTTAAAACACAGAGAGCATCTCTTTACCTAGTAAGATAAGTTCGAAATTTTGGTACCATTCAAGCCCATAAACGGTCTACTTCGATCAACCCAGCGCTCTCACTATCAAAACTTTCGACCATTGAAGCAAACAAGAAAGAAACAGAACATATTTACACTTGTCAAGGAGCATCTCGCCCTT
Organism: Drosera spatulata; assembly: GCA_035668315.1. Classification (NCBI taxonomy): domain Eukaryota; kingdom Viridiplantae; phylum Streptophyta; class Magnoliopsida; order Caryophyllales; family Droseraceae; genus Drosera; species Drosera spatulata. The sequence goes on along the minus strand of JAOVYX010015724.1, from coordinate 20,183 downwards.
TCTCCCTATAAATACCAGGCTCATTTGCTCCTACCTTTTCATCTCAAAACATTAAATCATCTCTTGTAGTAAACGAAAAAATGGCAACAAGAACTCTCTCGCTTTTGCTTTGCCTCGTCGTGATTCCACTCTGCTTTGCCCAGGAGTGGCAGTGGCAGTGGCAAGGACAAAGTCCGTGGCAACCAAGGCAACAAGGACGTCATTGCCACAGACAGCAACAAAGGTACGAAGAATAAGACCTTTGGAGCCTGACTGCAGCTGTGCCCTCAAGGCGGATCCAGTCCCAGGCAGGAATTACTGAGTACTGGGACCCCAGCCACCAGCAGTTCCGCTGTGCTGGAGTTGTCGCGATTCGACATGTTATTGAACCCAAAGGCCTCCTCCTGCCTCACTACGCTAATGCTCCTCGCATCACTTATGTCATCCAAGGCAAGAACTATACCCACAAATGATTTTCTTAACCAAAAGAGCATAGTTTCGAAAAGAAGATATTAATCTTTGACAACTTTATTCAGGTAGAGGGATATTCGGTGCGACTGTTCCAGGTTGCCCACAGACATTCCAGACAGAATCAAGGGGAGAAAGAGGTGCAGAGAGATTATTCAGAGACGAGCATGAAAAGATCCAACGCTTCCATGAAGGCGACATTGTCGCACTGCCAGCTGGTGTAACTAAATGGGTTTACAATGTCGGCGACTCTCGTATTATCGCAGTCACACTCTATGACACTAGTAACTTCCAAAACCAGCTGGATGAGAACCTCAGGGTAAGTTTACTCAGAAAAAAAGAGCATAAATATCATTAAAATTTTCATTTCATGATGGCTTTGGAATTCAAAGACTTGACAAAATTTGAAACCCTTGACTAAATTTGAAACCCTTACGTAGAAATTCTACCTAGCTGGAAGTCGCCAACTAGTAGAAGACGCACGACGAGAAAGAAGAGAAGGGCGGATTGAAGAGGGCCGCAACATCTTCAACGGTTTTGATCAGGAGCTTCTAGCCGAAGCCCTAGGGGTCAATGCAGAGACAGTAAATAAGCTACAAGGGCTAAATGACAACAGAGGAAACATCGTCTTTGTTGATCGCTCTCTAAGAATCCTCGTCCCTGAATACCAAGAGGAAGAAGAGATAAGAAGGGAAGAGATAAAGGAGGGAGAGAAGATTTGACAACGGCTTGGAAGAAACATTTTGCAGCATTAGACTAAGACACAACATCAACACCCCATCAGAGACTGATATCTATAAGCCTCGAGGCGGTCGTATCACAAAGGTCACCAGCCACAAGTTCCCTATCCTAGGCCATCTCCAACTAAGTGCAGAGGTTGTGCTTTACGAGGTAAGCATCATAGCTCACCTAACTCAAACTCAACATATGCCTTCTCCCTACATAATCCAGATATATTATGTAACTATTAAAAAGTACCCGACTTGTATATGTTATGGCATGTCATCCACAGAACGAAATCTTCGCTCCGTATTGGACAGTAAATGCCCATACCATCCTTTACATCACGAGAGGAAGAGGCAGGGTCCAAGTTGTTCGAGATAACGGCAGGTTGGTTTTGGATCAAGAGGTACAAGAGGGACAATTACTGGTCATCCCACAAAACTACGTTGTCACAGAGAAGGCAAGTAGAGAAGGTTTGGAATGGGTAGCCTTCAAGACTAACGACAACGCGATCAACACTCCTCTAGCTGGTGAAGGATCAGTCATCCGAAGCTTGCCAACGGAGGTCCTTGCCCACTCCTATCTTATAGATAGAGAGACCGCTAGACACCTGAAACATGCCAGGCGTGGAGTAGCCGTGTTTGGCCCAGCAAGAGCTTCACGGAGATATGGAAATGCTGAACGTGAAGAGGTTGCAGCTGCTTAAATAAAATGCATACCATATTAGAAGGTTTAGCAACATAAATAAGAAACCTTTGGAGGTTTCAGGAAAGAAGTTGTAATGCATGTTCCATGTAAAACCTCTTGATAATAACAACTAGTACGATTTCAAGAGGATAAAAATAAAACACATTGCTATTGGTCAATATTCTCATTTTCTAATGATGGTCAACCCCTTTCTACCTGTTCTTTCGCAAACAATGGCGCACAATATTTAAGTAAAAGTATCATGGATATCAGAAGAGGAAGAAACAATCACAAGAAGGCAGACACAATGATCTCACGCTTGCACAGGTAATGGCAAACACTGAGTTTTAGAAAGATATTATGAAAAAAAAAAATGATCAAGAAGCCAATGATTAACGCTTAGCACTGCAGATTTACAGAACTTTACTGTCTTCTACAACTCAACGAAGTACCCAGCCAAATCAACTTTACACAGTACCCCTTGAAGCACCTCGTTTCCTCCTTCATTGTATGATATCAAATTACCTTCATTCTTATTGAATTTATCCGTTTTCCTCCCTCACAATATTCTGTCATTTTATACACCCTCATTGCCTTAACTTATGACCAGAGATTAACAGCATATAGATCGAATAGTTCTGCCAGTAAGAATGAACCACCCTGGGGGATAATTATAGAGATAAAGAGATACTTGTTGGAAAAGGAACAGACTGATTCATAATATCCAACTTTATTATCGAAGCAGATTGACAGAATTAACTCCTGGGAATTTAAATCAAAATCGAAGAAATGTTACTGGTATATAGACAGGTGATATCAGAAGAAAGAAGAGAGCCACAAGGAAATCAAGGGGAAAAAAATATGACGGATATAAAGTACAGTAGTCAGTAAGAATAATGAGTATATTCAGCATCAAGAAATCAGATGAGATGTTCTTTTCGTTTACATAATTCATACTGTGGGTACAGAAAAAAGGAAAGAAACAAGAAACAAGAAAAATTTCTGCAATTTGTTTTCCTCACCAAGCTACACATGGTTATTTTAACCAAGTAGATGAGCGGCCAGAGCTTATTCGAAACCCCAAAACAATTTTCTAAGTCAAAGACTTAACCATATCACTAACATTTCATTTTTTATTAGACCGCATGAGTGTTGCATAAGAGAAAGGGCTCAGTAAAATGTACCAGCGGAGGCATGAAGCTGTAGCTTGAACCTTACAGATTGAGCTTGTTGCAAAGACCTTCCTATAATGCGTTCATCATCAACCATTTCTCGCTGCAGCTGACAATGGATCAAAAACATCAAACTTAATGCAAACATCTTCATTAAGAGAGAAAAAAAAAAAATCTTCATTAACTGGTCCAAATAATCATCAATCTCAGCTTGGACCAGATATCACGTATACTAGCTTTAAGAAAACAGTGAGATGCATTTGGCATTCTGCATGTACATATAGCGAAAATGGTCTGTTAGATACAGCTGGCTAGATTAAGTTAAACTATTTACTTTCACTAATTATTTCCTCTCCTGTGAAAGATTGAGGTGTAGTTATCATTCATGGCAGGCTTATCTGTTGCGAACAAAAGTTTTTAATCATTCAGCATGATATTAAATGATTCTGTGGCCGATCGATAAATTTAGAACAGACTGAGGAAATTCAGAAGGCAATAGCTTCAGATAACAGTTGTATTCCATTTCTATCAAATATAAACCCTATATTTATCAATTTCCCTCTTGATCGCAGGAAACAACATTATGAGTTAAATAAATAGAGCAGAAGCAAGGACCTGAAGTACTCAAATAGACCAATGGCAAAAACACATTCTTTTTTGGTTTTTCATTGACAATTTTTAAGGGATTAGGTAAACAAGAAAATCATCTAATTTTCTCCTAAATCTTAAGCTCTTCAAATCTCAAGCTTGATGAGGACTGGTTTAGCATTGAAAGCGTAAGCGACTACTGACTCGTGACTACCAAGGGCTAATTTCAGTATGAGAAGGAACCAGAAGATTGTGAACAGGGGCTGGTAGCATGTCAAGATGCAGACGTTTCCCTCTGTTTTGTCTCCAATCCAGTGTTCTATAGAGGGCATCTTATTTCTCATGTGCCCTGGAAATCCGCCAGTGCAATATATGAACTATGAATACCAGAAGAAGATAGACTACCATATCAGCAACAAATGACTAAGCCACGCCATACTCTTACTCGTGAGCATCTCTGCCAAATGCTTACTAAAAACCACCATGAATTCACGCAACTAACACCTTGATCCAACCATGAAAAAGAAATATTTTACACTTGTCAAGGAGCATCCAGCCTCTCCTCCCCATATATACCGTGCCCATTGGCTCCATCTATTTCATCACAAAACACTCAATACACTAAAATTACTATATCTAAATCATGGCTGCGAGAGTTCTATCTCTTCTGCTTTGCCTCATTGTTGTTCCTACCTGCTTTGCCCAGGAGTGGCAATGGCAGTGGCAAGGGCAGAGCCCATGGCAGCCAAGGCACCAGGGACGTTTTCGCCACAGACAGCAACAAAGGTATGAAGAATGCGACCTTTGGAGTTTAACTGCTACTGAACCCTCGAGGCAGATCCAGTCTGAGGCAGGGATCCAAGAGTACTGGGACCCCAGCCTCCAGCAATTCCGCTGTGCAGGAGTTGTCGCCGTTCGACATGTCATTGAGCCCAAGGGCCTCCTTCTGCCACACTATGTTAATGCGCCTCGCACTACATATGTCATCCAAGGCAAGATTTATATATAATCTTCCATAGTATAACATTTTAGCATAGAATGAGCATAGCTTTCGACAGAAGAGGTATTTGCTACTGAGAACATATATAATAATATTGCCTTGAAAAAATAATGCAGGTAGAGGGATATTCGGAGCGACTATACCCGGTTGTCCACAAACATTCCAGACAGAATCAAAGGGAGAAAGAGGTTCAGAGAGACTCTTCAGAGACGAACATGAAAAGATCAGACACTTCCGTGAAGGCGACATTGTTGCACTCCCGGCTGGCGTGACTAAATGGGTTTACAACAATGGCGACTCTCGTGTTATTGCCGTCACACTCTATGACACGAGTAACTTCCAAAACCAACTGGACGAGAACCTCAGGGTATGTGCAGAAATTCAGTGTATAAACATGAATAAGAATTTTTATTTCAAGCTTTTGGAATTCATATAACTTCACTAACCATAAATATTCTACCTGCAGAACTTCTACCTGGCAGGAAGTCGTCAATTAGTAGAAGATGCACGACGAGAAAGAAGAAAGGGATGGATTGAAGAGGGCCGAAACATCTTCGGTGGTTTCGATCAGGAGCTTCTAGCTGAAGCCCTAGGGCTCAATGTAGAGACAGTAAATAAGCTCCAAGGGCTTAATGATAACAGAGGAAACATCGTCTTTGTTGATCGCTCTCTAAGAATCCTTACCCCTGAATACCAAGAGGAAGAAGAGATAAGAAGGGAAGAGATACGAAGGGAGAGGAGATACAACAATGGCTTGGAAGAAACATTCTGCAACATGAGGCTCAGGCATAACATTGATACCGCATCAAAGACCGATATCTATAACCCTCGAGGCGGTCGAATCACAAAGGTCACTAGCAACAAGTTCCCTATCCTAGGCCATCTCCAACTGAGTGTGGAGAGGGTTGTTCTCTACCAGGTAAATCATATGACCTCTAAAAATTCAGCTCATCTATAGTTAAACCTAGCTGATATACGAGTGCTATGGAATGTTTTCTGCAGAATGGGATCTTCGCTCCTCATTGGACAATAAATGCCCACACCATCCTTTATGTCACGAGAGGGAGAGGCAGAGTTCAGGTCGTCAGAGACAATGGTAGGTTGGTTTTGAACCAAGAAGTGCAAGAAGGACAACTATTGGTCGTCCCACAGAACTTTGTCATGACAGAGAAGGCAAGCGAGGAAGGACTTGAATGGGTTGCATTCAAGACTAGCGATAATGCAATCAACACTCCTCTAGCCGGTCAGGCCTCAGTCATCCGAAGCCTGCCAGCTGAAGTTCTTGCAAACTCCTATCTTATATCTAGGAAAACCGCAAGACAACTGAAACAGGGCAGGAGGGGACTTGCCATCTTTGGCCCAGCGAGAGCTTCAAGGCGAGATGCTGAAATTGAAGAGCCCGTAGTTGCTGATGAGTAACTTAGGTAAACATCACATGTTTTGAACAAAATAAATGAAGGGCCGTGGAAGCGCCTTAAGAGTATGGTTGTATCGGATGTAACTCCCAAGACTTTGCAATAATAATAATCTCGTACTGCCCGTTCAAGGTTGCCTCCTTTCATCCGTCTTTTTCTTGAAATAACAGGATAAAAGTTCTTTTACAAAAATGATGGTCTCTCTGCTAGAAGCAGGCACGATCTTCCTAGACTTTCCAAAGCGAGCAGTGCTAGCAAAGGCAACACGAATAATTACCCAACTTTATCATGTAAGCGGTCAAGCACAACATGGTGCCTTATCTAAGAGCAAAACCAATGCTACCCATCTAGCAAACTAGACGTTGAAGAGAGTTTCCTGATCTTCTTAGATCGTCGAATGCTCTTTAGACCATTGCAAACTTGGTCAAATTGAGCAATCCGACTGGAAATACCAACTTAATCTGTAAATAAAATATCGAGACAACGACAGCCAAAGGAACAAAGGAACAAAATATATCGAGACAACGACACCCAAAGGATCGTCGGAACCAAAATATATCGAGAATTGTAACTTCTAATAAGTATATAATATTATAAACTCGTACATTTATAAAAACAACCATACTCTAATTGTGTTTAACACTCACAATTTACACCACACTTTATTTGGAAACACTCTACAAATACACACTTAACTCTTAAGTGTTATGCATTTATTCTTACACTAAGAAAACTCTAAGTTTTTTGTGGTAATGAAGGGTGCTAAGCATCCCTTATATACTAGCTATACAACCATAATTTTTATTCTCCTTAGCTAATTTTCCATAATCAACCTAGGAGACTACTAACATTCAAGGAAGCTAAGCTAAATTATTAGTTTGCAACAAAACTATTTAGTGTAACTAATTTCCTATAATTAATCTTCAAGCACACCATATTTTACTGAGGAAAGTTGAATGTTAAAGAGTATGAGTTGAATGTTTAACACTCCCTCTCAACGAGTACTCTCTCTTTTACTGTTGAACGAGTAGTCATTCCAAGCTGCTTCCTGAACTCTTCAAACTTACCCCTGTTAAGCCCTTAAATGAAAATATCTACAACTTGATCATTGGTATTGATGTGCCTTATCTCGATCATTCCTTGAAATACCTTCTTTCGAACAAAGTGATAGTGAACTTCCACATGCTTCGTTCGAACATGAAACACCGGATTCTCTGCCATCCGGATTGTTGATTGATTATCACAGTAGAATTGAACTGTGTAATCAATTGATTGATGGAGATCCTCCATCATTTGCATCAACCATGTACACTCTTGTGCTGCTATAACAGCTGCACGATATTCTGTCTCTGTACTTGACAAAGACACTGTTGGTTGTCTCTTGCTGCACCAAGAGATAACCCTTGATCCCAAGTTGAACATAACCAGTAGTTGACCTTTGAGTGTCGTGATCTCTAGCATGATCAGCATCATATAACCCGGTCAACTGGGACTGTTCTTCCTTTCTGTATAGAATGTCAAAGTCAATAGTTCTTTTGACATACCACAGAATTCGTCGCACTGTTTCCATGTGAGACTTCTTAGGATTCTGTATGAATCTGCTAGATACACCGACTGTATAGAAAATGTCAGACCTTGACAGAGTGAGATAGATCAAACTTCCCACTATTTTCCTGTACATAGTCTCATCTTCAAGATCTTTGTCTTAAGCTGAGCATAACTTGGCAATTGCCTCCACTGGTGTTGAAACATGTTTGCAATCAAACATTCCATATTTCATTAGAAGGTCTTTGGCATACTTCTGATGACACAAAAATATACCCTCCTTGGTTCGGTCTATTTCAAGACTCAGAACGCACTTTACCTCTCCAAACTCTTTCATCTGGAATCGAACCGACAGGTTTGTCCTTGTCTGTCTGATCTCCTCCTCATGGCCTCCTGTGATGACTAGATCATCCACGTAGACAAAAACTACTGTCATCTTATCACCTCGAATCTTCACAAATAGGTTTGAGTCTGCTGGCGTAACTGAGTATCCGTTTTGAATAAGAAACTCAGCTATCTTTTCATACCACGCTCTTGATGCTTGCTTCAAGCCGTAGAGTGCCTTCTTCAACTTGCATACATATGAAGGGTAGGTTCTGCTCTCGAATCCCTTCGCCTACTCCATGTAAATCTCACGATCAAGCTCTCCGTGGAAGAAAGCATTCTTCACATCTATTTGCCATAACTTTCATGATTTGTTGGCCGCAAGTGCTAAGAAAACATGAACAGTTATGATCTTCGCTACTGGACTGAATGTCTCATCATAGTCCAAGCCATACTTCTGTGAAAATCCATGAGCAACAAGTCGAGCTTTGTACCTTTCGATTGAACCATCATATTTGGTTTTGATCTGGTACACCCACTTGCAAGAGATAGGTTGTGCTAACTTTGGCTTTGGAACTAAATCCCAAGTCTGATTCTGATTCAATGCATCGATCTCTTCCTATATGGCTTGTCTCTACTCCTTATCATGAATTGCCTCCTCATAGGAATCTGGCTCTTGTGGCATGTCATCTTCAACAAAAGCTGCATTGGTGTATTTGGGATTTGGCTTCCGCTCTCTGGTTGGATAGCGATGTTTTCATTGACCTTTTGCCTGCTCTTCTTCTTGGTCAGTTTCTTCTTCTGTGCCTTCAAGTTGGGTAGGTCTATCCTCCTCTCTGATCTTATACACTCCGTTTTGCTAGGGACTTTCCTTACTTGAAGATTTAGGAATGACTCTCCTTCAGAACCTTCAGATTCTAGAGGAACTTCTAGATCAAGAGTAGCTTCCTCCTCTTTGTCCAGCTTTTCCTGCAGCATTTCTTCGATCACTTTTGAATCTGGTAAACTGACTGACTGTGGGCTCCATCAAGATGATGCTTCGTCGAACACCACATTCCTTGATGGATAGCATCTGCCTGTGTTTCCATCCCATCCGCTGATCATCGTATCCTACAAAGATACATCGCACCGCCTTCTTGTCGAACTTGCTCTGAAGGTAGTCAGGGACGAATACATAGCACACACATCCGAAAACTCGGAAGTGACTCACCACTGGCTTCATTTTCCAGAGCTTCTCGAACGTTATCAAGAATCCAAGCCTCGCATGTGCTAATCTGTTGATGACATGAGCCGCTGTCTTCATGCATTCCGTCCAAAAACGTGATGGCACGTTCTTGGCATGTAGCATGCTTCTGCAGGTCTCGGCTAGATAGCGATTCTTCCTTTCAGCAACGTCATTTTGCTGAGGGGTGTCTGGATCAGTCAAATGCCTGCGGACATTGTTTTGTCGCAGGAATGTCTTGAACTCGTTTGACGTGTACTCATCTCCGTTGTCAGTACGGAGACACCTCACCATAGTTCCTAACTCCTTCTCAACGTCTTTTTTGAAAGTCTTGAACATTGACAATGCTTGAAACTTTTCCTTCATGAGGTATACCCACACATACCTCGAGTAGTCATCAATAAAGATAATCATATACCTTAAACCGATGACAGATGGTTGCTTCACTGGACCAAAAATATCTAAGTGAACAAGCTCCGAACCTTGACTTTGAATTGCGACTCCTTGAATGGTAACTGGTGTGCTTTGCCATATTGACAACCAGCACAAACAGTATCTTCACGAATCTCCAATTGCGAGCGACCCTTGAGAGTTGATTTTTTAATCATCTCTTTTAACTTCTGAAAGCTAACATGCCCAAGCCGAGCATGCCATAGATCAGCAGTCTCATTCTTTCGAATCTTATCCACGTAAACCTCTAAGGCTGACATGACATAAACAGACTCCATTCGTCTTCCTTCCATGACAGGCATACTCCTGTCTTGACTACGATAGACTTTGACTACGGTAGGCCCAGACACCATATGGTGTCCATTTGTTGTCAGTTGTGAGATTGATAAAAAATTCGTCGTCATCCCAGGTACATGAAAAACATTATCTAGAAGTATCTCTTTATTGCTATGCCGAGGGACGATCTTCGTCTTGCCAACATGAGCTATTGGCAACTTCGAGTTGTTGGTGATGATGATCACATGGTTCCCTTTATATTCGGACACGTCATGGAGCTTCTCTTTGATTCTCGTCATGTGATTAGAACAACCAGAATCTAAGATCCAATCATGGTTGTAATTAATCGCCTTGTTGTTGTTGGCAGCTGCAAGTGCCAACTCTTCCATTGGTTCTGCAATACAGGAAGCCGCGATCTCTTCGTCTTCTATCCCCATAGATACTTGAAAATCCCACCCTTCTTCAGTATTGTTTTTACTTTGAATAGATGAAGCAAAGTTACCTCTTTCGGATTTCCTTCAACAGTCGCGAGCAAAGTGTCCCTTCCTTCCGCAGTTATAGCATTCTTCATTTTGACGCCGTCTTTACCCGTCACCTTGAGCTCCCTCTTGATTAGAGCTTCGCTTAGATTGAGAATTCCTCCAAGACTGCTTCTTCTTCCAGCCTTCTTGTTGATGTGATTGTCCTTCTTGCATTCGTTGAACGTCTTGGTTGGATTTCTTCTCTGAACCTCTCTTTTTGCTAAAGAGAGCCGTGCTTTCTTCCGTAATAGAGACTTCAAATATTTGCTTGTCTAGAGCTTCCTGGTTCACCAAAATACTCTCTAGCTCCTTGAGAGTCAGCAGAGTGGCCCACCCACGGGTTGCTGTAACAAGACCGTTGAATTCTGATCTTAACCCGTGAATAATGATGCTCCTCGTACGAGGATCACTGATTGGGTTCTCTGAATCCAATTTAGTAATCTCTTCACATAAAGCTTTCACTTTAGTGAAGTACTGGCTTATCGTCAAGTCTCGTTGCATGACATAAGGTCATTCTCGAGGTGCTGAAGTCGGACATCGTTTGTTTTGACGAATAAGGCGGCTAGAGTATTTCATGCTTCCTTGGACGTCTTAGCGTCCTTGATTCTCTGTAAAAACTCATCTTCTACAGAGACGGTAAGAGCGAACATCGCCTTACCAACTTTGGCTTTTCATTTCTTAATGTCGTCATCCGGCTCTTTTGGTGGTGTTGCATCAGATCCGTCAATAATCTCCCAGAGATTTTGATCGAGAAAGTAAAACTTCATTCTGATGCTCCAAGTGCTGTAGTTGCTACTATTTAACTTCTCCATATTATTAACCGAGCTGCTAACTTCTGCCATGATGATTCCGTAAAAATATTTTTACAGCACGGTAAAAATATTTTTTACAATAGCAGTTGTATTTTACAATTCCAAATTGGAATAATAAAAATATTTTCTGGTAGTAACTTTATTTTTAACAGACAGTAAAATTTATTTACTGAGTCTGGTAAAAAATAATATTTTACCAACTGCACCCCTCCGACGTGACTCTGATATCACTTGTTGAGAAATTGGATCATCGAAAACAAAGTATATCGAGAATTATAACTTCTAATAAGAGCAGAATATTACAAACTCGTACACTTATAAAAACAACCACACTCTAATTGTGTTTAACACTCACAATTTACACCGCACTTTATTTGGAAACACTCTACAAATACACTTAGCTCTTAAGTGCCTTGCACTTATTCTTGCATTTAGGAAACTCTCTAAGTTTTTTGTGGTAAGAACAAAGGTGCTAAGTATCCCTTCTATACTAGTTATACAACCATAATTCTTATTCTTTTTATCTAATTTTCCATAATCAATCTAAGAGACTACTAACAGGGGCTAATCTAGATTATTAGTTTGCAACTAAACTTCTTAGTGTAACTAAATTTTCTATAGCTAATCTTCAAGCACACCATGCTTTACTAAGGAAAGTTAGCATGAGTTGAATGTTTAACAACGAAATACTCCTAGTAATCAAGCAATGTGTTACAATACACAACCCACCGTTCAATTGTCATATCAATAAATCCCAGATAGAAATCGATCAGCCAAACACATCCACATTCAAATAAAACACACAATTACAAGACCATTGCGGAACCAAAGCAGTTTTCATCTCAATCCATCGGCATATGGATCTGTTTTCAACAATATAATCGACCCAAAATCGAACGTAGGATTAGGGTTTTTTCGAGTACGTACCAATTGGGTGAATGCGAGGAAGTGTGTTCGCTGCGCGATGATCGATCATTTGCTGCCCGATGATACTCTGCTGCTCTTGCAGGGGTTCGAATCTGCGATGAATTCATTTGATTGAGAGGCGAAGGCGGAGAGGTTTTGTTGTTGCTGCATTTTGGATGAGATAGGTGATATGAGTGACATTGATCCATTTCATGATTGTCAAATCTTATTTAAATTTTTAAACTCTTTTCATGTCAAGAAAATCACAATAGACTTAATACGATATTAAATTTAATATGTTTATAACGATTATCAAACGTAATGTGATATAATAACGAGATTTATATTCATATATATAAAATATATATATGTTATAATTTTTATATATTGGAGAGAGTATAAATAACCTCATTTACTCTCTCCTCCTTTTTGATCGCGACTACTTAATTTATATGGATTTTAAGGTTGTATTTATTTTAGATATATATCGAAGAGAAAAATATTGTAATTAATTAATATGAGATGAAGAAAATAAATATTTTCATAAATTCATCTATATCTTTTCATTTCCCAAATTGCCCTTTCTTATATAATATTTAAAATCATTTATATATTTTAATGTATATATCAAATATTAAAAATAAATATATATTTAAAATTTACACATTAATATCTACAAAACAAGACTAATATTGAATATAAAAAATATATTTCATAAAAATATTGAAATATATCAGATTATAATATATTTCAGTTTCTTCAATTTTTTCGGAATTTAATCTTGTCAGCTTTTTCACATTCTGATCTTATCAACTTTTTCAGATTCCGATTTTCTCAATTTTTTCATATTTTTATAATTTTTTTGTATTTCAATCTTGTCAACTTTTTCAGATTCTGATCTTATCAATTTTTTCAGATTTCGATTTTGTCAACTTTTTCATATTTCTTCAATTTTTTCGGATTTCAATCTTGTCAACTTTTTCAGATTCTGATCTTATCAACTTTTTCAGATTTCGATTTTGTCAACTTTTTCATATTCTTTACACTCAATTTTTTCTATATAGATCTTCATTCATTTTATTTTGATTCATCATAACTCATTTGATCTCATCTATCTCAAACAACACCAATGAGAGTGTGTTTTATAAATGTCGTTACAAATATGATCAATTTCAGCTCTTCATTTCCGAATTCTAGGTCTATTGGGAATGATCACTGTAGTACAGATGGCGTTTGTAATATCGATCAGTTTTGTAACTCCGTATACATAATCATATAATAGATATATTATATTTTATAATATCGTATTAATATATTATGCTATCAAATTTTATAGATTTTTGAAACGAGAGAAGAAATGTTAGCTTGGACATGGGAAGTTGGCCTTGAAACTGGCATGGTCGTGATTATTACAAATTCCAACGAATTAAGAGGCAATAGGTTGTTTAAATGTTTTCTCGGATGTGAAAGATGAGGAAAATACAAACCTTTACGAAATCTGATCGAAGGTCAATCCTTACAAAGAAATACATGTATCGAAAAATGTGATTGTCCTTTTGAATTACGGGGCATACCACAACCTCCAGACGGTGTCAAGTGGGAGTTAAAGGTCGTTTGTGATTTTCATAATCATGACCTTGCGGAACATTTCGAAGGACATGAATATCCTTCTAGGTTAAAATCACATGAAGTTGAATTTGTTGTCGAAATGAGTCAAAGCACTACTCCACAAGAAATAATCTTTATTTTGAAACAAAAAGATCCCAAAAATACTACTTGTGTTAAAAGCGTATACAACGCTATTCTCTCTCACAAAAATTCTGAACGAGATGAGTTAACGTCCATGCAATTGGTTTTGAGTCAACTACAAAATAAAAAATATTTGTATGATCGTCGGGCATATCCTAATACGAATGAAGTCACGGATATTTTATGGGTCTATCCCACAAGTCTTGAGTGATCTGTCAATTTTTCGTCTGTATTAATTATTGATGTCACATATAAGACCAATGAATATCGTATACCACTATTAGAGATCGTCGGTATCACATCAACCCTTAACACCAATTCTCTTATGTTCGCCTATCTTCGTAGTGAAGATACCGAACGACTCACTTGGGCTTTGATTACCTTGAAGAAATGGATGATTGAAAAGGGGACCGAATTGTCTTCAGTGCTTGTTACAGATCGAGATTTGACGTTACTGAATGCCATCGAAATATGTTTTCGTATGACAAATCATATGCTCTGTATTTGGCACATAAATCAGTGTGTGATGAAGAAATACAGTCCTATTCTTTGTACACAATGGAAAGACTTTTTAGTATCATGGCACTTATCAATTCATCGACGTCATCATCATATCAAAAAAAATGGCATGTCTTATGTGAGGACTTCAAAGAATATCAACTAGTCATTGACTATCTTTGAGAGATGTGATTATCGCCATATAAAGAACGTTTTGCACTTGGGTAGCAATTCAAGTCAGAGGTATGAGTATAATCCTTATATATAATTTAATTTTTTTTAATTCGTTAGTTTTCTTATAATTTTTTTTTCTTTCTACAGAGTCGAGTCTTCACATTCAAGGTTGAAACTGTATTTGGGGGATACAATGTCATCACTACAAACATCGTTCAAAAAAATTGACAAGATGCTGAAGATCCAATTTGAAACAATTTAAAAATTATTTCAAAGATCAATTAACATTCCAAGGCATAAACAAATAAGGGATTCAATTTATGAACAGGTACAATATCGTATTTCTTTTTACACATTGGAAAAAATACATCATCAGGTATCATAATTTTACAAAGCTTCTCCTTAATTTGACATTTGTGTCACTAATTTATGATTAGGTACGATGCCGTGTTTCCTTAGAAGCGTTGAAGAAAATACATCATCAGCTCACGTTATCTTGTGAAGCTTCTCCTGAACTTGCCGGTTTGTATCACTGTTTTTTCAAGACTATATATGGATTACCATGCATACATGATCTTACATGATATCGGAACCAGTCTATCCCGATTTCATTATCTAGTATTCATCCTTTTTAACAAAAACTGTTTATGCACCAAATCATTTCTAACAATAACGAAGCACCACAAGATAGAACATCTCGACTTCTTGAGTTATTGTAAGGTCTGGAACCGGGTATGAGAGAACATATGATAGATAAGATTATCGATATGACGGATCCAACTCAAAGCACAGTTCGAGTCCCCTCATACAACACACAACATAAAGGCCGACCATCAGGTAAAGAGGAGCTCAGTTCAAAATGTATTCCTTCAATCTTGGAAATATCTTCTAGGAGATCTGCTATTTCACAAAGTAAAGGAAGACGTAGAAAAGAACAAGGTGAAGGTCCACCAATCTTGACTCAACCCAATCTTAGTCCTTATACTAGCCGACTACCACAAACCTTTCTGCGTTATATTTTTCACATCATCGATGTTCGAGGTGACGGTCATTGTGGATTCAGAACTATAACAGCACAACTCAATTATTGTGAAGACGAATGGGCTCGAGTACGAACAGATCTCATGAAAAAGATAATATTAAATAAAACTCAATATGATATAATATATTAAGAACAGGAGGCACTAAAGACCACACAACATGAACTCCGAATCCCCTTCTTCTGCTCATGTAGAATTCATTATGCCAAATGAACTAGATGGCCTCTGCGCGAAATAATAGGCTTTATTTTCCTATTTGCTCATTCACAGCATCTTGCTATGTAGTCCAGTACAATTAGCATCATCAGCATGATGTTAATGGAAACTACATTTATGAAATCAAAGCCACAAAGTTCATGAAATCATCTTCTGGAGTCAAGCTGCGCCAGATGTATTATCTCAATCTGATGATGATCGTTGGATGTGAATCATATGAAGATGAGCCCATGTTGTCGCAGCTCATTTTCACCACTTGAAACATGATTGGCATTGACGTGCTGTCAGTGGTAAGATACAAACAAAAACCGGGGAAGGTGATAGAAAAATCTTAAACCGTGATGGAATGAACAGGTAAGATAAACGGCATGCTTTTGAAGTGAAACCGCCGAGGTTATTAAGGCACTTATAAGGAATAGAAACTCCATAGTATGATTCACCTCTTCATGTCTTTCCCAACGTTGAATAGAAGTATAGGCCCTAACAACCACGAATAATGAAAACAGAACTCCTGTAATGCTTGACAGCAAAGCCTGCACATTTTCCTTGTATGTCACCTTCCTAATCATAGAAACAGACGCAGTAAAGCAACAAGTTCATCCCACTTACGGCAAATAATGCAGCAGAGTAGTCTCCAGACAAAGCTATGGTGATTGGGAGAGCATGCCTCGAGATCAGGAACATCAGGAACTGCAGGTATAAACAAGGGAAACCTTAAAGGTTGACAAACATGGTTAGGATTTATGAGCACTGAGAGAGACAGACAGCCGGAGTCTTGATGGTGGTCTAGTGCGTTCGAATTGGCGATAATGTGCTGGTCAGATGGAAGCTATAACTTTTTAAATTAGCACTGTCTATTATCTTACTTTAAAGCATTGGTTTGCCTGAAATTTGCAGTTTGTAAGCTAGTCCATGTATCAAGGGTTTAAACATTTGTAGATGCATGGTTTAGGTTCCTAGGCTAATGAGATAAGAGATATTACTAGGATGGTAACTATTCGGCAGCGCAGGATGCTCCTAGGACTGGGAGCTGAATACTCAATGAAGCCCGGTTCCATGAAACTGCGATCACTAGCCATTAGTAGGGAAGGATGACCATTTGTGTGTGCCCATGGAACATCCCCATGACTCCTGCAATGACAAACCAAAGGTGGCAAATTTCTAGATGCCAAGAGGAGTTGATTCTAAATATTAGCTCTAACAAAAGTTTAAACCTTTGCCTAGAGGCAATAGCAACCTTAAGTGTGTCCAAGCTGCATCAAGATCGACCACAGGGGGGGCACTTATATCCTGACGTAAATGGCTGGATAAGAAAGAACAGTTTTAAGAATTATGTGATGCGACAGAACTCAATATCAGAAGATTTAGTATACCAAGGAACTGGAAAAACCTGGAGGCAGAGCTCACAAACAGTGTTTCCCTTATAATAGCACCACATCTGGATGCACCAGTGATGTGCATACTGCAAGAGCACACAAAAAGTATGTTTTTGAATTGGTTCAACATTATTCACTTGCATATGAAAGCAAATGGATTTCGGACTTATTGTCTGATGAATGAAGGCAACTACATTATCCAACCTACCCAGGTTTTATCATATCTTCAGGTCTACCATACAACCCAGCGCAAAAGTCGCAAAACTACCAGTTCACAAGAGGATCCCCTAATGAATTGGCACGATTAATCTATGCAAAAAGAGAAGATGGTGGCTAGCTGCAGTTCAGAATTTCTAGATTTTATAAAATTCAGGTATATTGAAGCATGACGGGAATGAGCCCTCATCTCGTAAAATTCCTCAAACAAATTGTTCATAAACATGAGTTCTGGAAGCTTTAAGAATTTTATATTGTTAGTGAAACGATCTACTAAATTCATGGAGTTATTCCAAAGAATCAAAGAAGCCACTTATTAATGGCATTCACTATTGGAGTTCTGTGAGATATTTGTTTGGTCGAGGACTTATATAGAACAGATGAGGCGTTTAAAAAACCGACCTTCAAGCTACCGTGACAAGCGCATGGACTATCCATGTTTGTTTGTTCATCTTCATCGTGGCAAATTCTGCAACAAACTAAAGTGCTTGTAGTCTCAGAGAGCCCAAGTTCTTCATCCATTACTGAGGCTCAAGTTTGCACTCATGTCGCAATCACAAAAACTTTCATCACCCTGTGGCATATTCATGGATCAACACAAATCAAGAAATCTAAGAAATCAAGCACAAACAGAACAAATCTTACCTCTTACAAGCCATTGATTATTATGTGGTTTGCCAACAAACACCAGCTAAACACGAGAGTTATGCATCATGTAAGGAAGGAATTTGAGAGTCAATGCAACATAAGGAAACAAGGTTGCCATAACTTGGTGCAGGAATAAACCTGATAACTTGAAGTACCTGTCAGGAAGCAAGGTATGCAATGTGATATTGCCTGTACCCCATCTTCAAGCACGTAATCCTTTTGACGAAATGTTTATCAACAGATTTTACATTTTTTAAGGTAAAGTTGCTTCCTCCGCATGACAATGGAATGCTTGACTCAAATTAATGGTTGGATTCATCTCTGAATCAATTGAGAAAGCAAGTATCAGGATCGAATCAAAATCTGTTACATTATAAAATAGTTTCGCTTTCTCCAAGATTATGGATAAATAAAAAAACTAGTTTCCTAATCTCCATCCCATGAGAAATGTTTTTAATTCTAGTGAACCAGATTGATATACTGTATTGATTTGTTATAACCATTCGTTAGGAAATTATGCGTTCTACATAATTCTTTGATTCAAGTTTTTATTCTACTGAGTTTTGAATTAATTCTTATAATAAAACAATTTTATGTGTCAAATTGATATATGTTATTCTGATTATTTTTATTCCAATTAGGTATTTAATAAAAATAATGTGTCAAAATTAACACATCATTTTATATCTAAATTCTTCTAATAAAATTGTTATGACCAACCACAAAACCTACTAAGTGAATGATATATTATTTTGTTTTATTTTTTGTCAAAATGGTGTCGTGAATTTATTGGGAAAAAGTAGTAGTATCATGGTTTTAATACAGGTTACAACTAGCAAACGTGGCAAAATAAAAGGATAAACTAGAAATTCTTCCTGGGCTAAAATTTTCCCATCCTCTCCTTGGTCCAAACCATAGACCTCCAATTTCAGACCAAAAAAATCCCCAAATCCACACTCATCTCCCCTTCCAAATCCAAATTCACATACCCAAATCATCAATCACCATCTTTCCCATGAAGAGGAACAACAATGGCAACTCAATTGAAGAACCAATCACAGCACCACAGCCCAATCGCTGGTACACACTAACCCTAGGCGCCTCGTTCAAGGATCAGCAACATCGCCCGTCTCCAAAATTCTGCACTCTGCGCTGTAAATTCACTCACCCTTTTGTCAAAATCGGATGCCCTTTTGATCCAGATAGCCAATTTTGATCCTTGATTCAAGTTTGATTGATTTATTGGGTTGTATTTGGTGTTTTGCAGATGGGTTCAAGCCGGCGTCGATCGACAAGAGCCAGCCGGGAACCCTGCATAAGGACAAGGAGAACCGGGTGACGGTCGAGTTCCAGAATAATCAGGTGGGGAAGCCGAGGGTTACTTATGAGGGTGTGATCAGTGAGGATTATAAGGATAATGATGCTGTTCTGTTCTTCGATGGGGAGACGTTTCGTGTGGAGAGACTTCATCGGGCAGTTAAGAGGCTAAGGCTGTTGGAGTCTTGTGGTAGTGGTGGTGGTCAGGGTGGGGGTGGTGGCGATGGTAGCTCGCCGCCATTGGGGAAGGTGACTAAGGGGTTGAATTTGAATAAGAGTGGTTTTAGTCCGTTGCAAGTGAGTAATTTCATCTATGAATTTACAAGTTCTGTTGGTTGTTGTGATCATGTGAATTTGCATTGTTGTGGAGGGATTTTGCTAGCTTTGTTTGTATGGCCATCACCATTGGAACTAGAGTATGTTTTTATCGATTTGAAAAGACAGGAGTTCTTTTCATGTCTTGGTTACTTTGTACACTCTTTCAGTGCCAGCAAATGGCCAGCTTGATTTCTTTGTCGGTCTCGTATAATGACTAGATTAAACATTTTCTCGGACCAAGTTATCAAGGGACAGCTTTATGCTTCTGGTGTGGCATTCCTGGATACGTGAAGAGGGTGTGATGAGCATATTATCATTATTTCTAGGTTGTTGGCGTGTGATCACTGGGATGGAGCAGGGCTTTGTAGCTCTTAAATGAACTAAACTATGCTATTTGTGAGATGTTCGTGCTAACAATGGTGCCTAAACGATAGAATTCTGCTGAGGATGTGTCTTGGTCTTGAATATAGTTTTGCTGAAATATAGATGCTTGTCTGTTTTTAGTTACATGATCAGTTGCTGCATTTTTGCGTCTTAATGTGT
>JAOVYX010015723.1:0-26874 GCA_035668315.1 Drosera spatulata | reverse complement strand
CGTATTTAGCGACGAGGTTTTTAGCGACGGACTGTTTCCGTCGCAAAGCCGTCGCTAAAAGACATTAGCGACGGATATTTTCGTTTTAGTGACGGAAAAATTCCGTCGCTAAAACGAAGAATTTTTGTAGTGTATAGGAAACCAATTAGTTTCCTATACTGGATCCCACAGGTGCAGTATAGTGTAAGATATGGTCTCTTCCATGCATTAGTGAAATTTTTGTTTCACATTGTATAGTTTGGTGTATACGGGCACATGATAATTATAGGTAATGTCCCTTTTGAATATTTTTCTTTCGGGTTTAGGTCCTTACACCATTTTACGTTATGTTACCTTCTACTTTACTTTTGCAGCAGAATGGTTTGACTTCTTTATTTGAGCAATCGAGACTCTGCTCTTCTGCACTGCCTTTGCAATAGAAGTCACAGCCTTTCGCAAAATTTTTACAAGTAGCTTTTCAACGTCAATTTTGCTGTTTATAGGAATTTCTTTGGTTTTTGAGCATACTACTTCATTTATCTAGCTGTAGTATCCCATCAGAGATCAATTATAAAAGGATTGACCCATGATCATTAATTTTTGAACATCCATGGCCTTTCAATTCTATTTGTCTACCTGTTTTTGCAACTCACCGTTCTTTTTTGTGAGTTTCTCCACTAGCTCAGTGAGAGACTTCACCTTCTCATCAGACTCCTTGGGTTCATTTTCGACCACAAGTAAGTCATTTGACTTCTTTTCTATTTTCTCATAGGCCAGGTTATAAATATCTTTGAAAATTACACAGCTCAAGGTTTTCTTTACTCTCCCTTATCATAGCAATAAAGTTTTTCTGAGGTCTCTTGAAGAGCCTCTTTTAATTCCTCAACTGAGGCATCGGAGGTTGAAAGATCAAGTACTTATTGTTTGTCCTCACTTTTGGCCATAAGACAGAGTTGAGCATTTGAAATCGTTTCTTCATCATCTAAGTCTGTCTTACTCCATGTCTTTACTTCATAGGCCTTGCCTTTTTCTTTTCTCCAGTGTTGCCTTTGCTGTAGTCCTTTTTTTTTTTTTTTTTTTTTTTTGTGCAGTAGAGTCCGGTGGAGCTCATCTGCATCATGTAGCATAGTGCCCGGTTTGTCACAGTTGTAGCACACCTCCTTCTCAGCTTTTTTTGGCTAGGATGCAACACCCTTTGTAATGCCCCAAGCAAAATGCTTAAATGGTTTGATAGTACTACCTATACCAATAAGGTGCACCTTCCTTTTCAAGAACCCATCACTTTAGAACTCCGCTGTTAAGCGTGCTTAACGTGGAGCAATGTTAGGATGGGTGACCTCCTGGGAAGTTTTTCCAGTGCGCGAGTGAGGTCAAAGCGCACTGAAAGGACTAGTGTTGGTCTGTGGGGCCAGTTGTCAGCCTGACAAGCGGTTCTTGATGACGATCAAGTAGCAAAGATTTGGCCGGGGCGTTACAGTATGGTATCAGAGCAACCCTGCGACCGCGTGCTTGACCTGTGGACAAGAGGTCCAGGTCAGCCGCCTAGCAGGGGCAAGTTCTGGGGTTGTGTGTCGTGCTTGAAGTCGCAAGGAGGACTTTGCGTTCTTTAAGTAGGGGTGTATGTAATACCCCAAGGAAATGCTTAAATGGTTTGATTGCACTACCTATATCAACAAGGTGCACCTTCCTTTTCGATAGCCCATCACTTTAGAACTCCGCAGTTAAGGGTGCTTAACGTGGAGCGATGTTCGAATTCATACCTGGAAAGTTTCTCAGGACCAAAGCGCACTGAAAGGACTAGTGTTGGTCTGTGGGGCCAGTTGTCAGCCTGGCGAGAGGTTCTTGGTGACGATCCGATAGCAAGGATTTGGCCGGGGCGTTACACCCTTTTTGAAGTTTTTCTTTTAGAACAACATCTTGAGCGTCTTCCCCATTAATGTAAACTCCTCAAAGACGGATTGTTCACTTGAGGAAGATGTTTCAGTTTATTCTGCTCAGCCATTGGACTTAGATTCTTTTCTTAAGCTTTGAAGGTCAGAAACTTCTTTCTTACCTCATCCTGTTGTTTCTTCTTCTCCACTTCAAGGTTGTAAGTGTGCAGTACACCATATAATTAGGTAAGTGAAATCTTGACTAGATCTCTTGATTCCCTTATTGCAGTAGTCTTGGCACCCCAGATTTCACCAAAAGATCTCATGAACTTTAGGTTGATTTCTTTGTTGTCAATGGTCTGCCCCAAGGTTTTCAAATTATTGATCAGGACATTGGACCTCTCATAGAAGTGTGAGGTTTTCATCAGGCTTCATGATCACCCAATCATACTGTTGTATCAGGACATCCTTTTTGTTCTCTCTGATCTCATTGATTCCCTCATTCCTCAGTAGTAGAGCATCTCAGGCGTCCTTTGCAGTGATTGTGTGAACCATAATCTCAAACATCTCATCATCAAGGGCCTTGAAGCTTTGATTTCTTTCCCTTCTGTCCACCAACACCATATCCCACTCATATTTTATCCAGTGAGCTTTTGGACTTGTCAATTTCATTAGAAGCATCTGTAGAATCTTTCATTTTTAAGACATGAGGACCATCTGTGGCAAGCATCCTCTCATCAACAAAGTCCATGTGAACAAGCATCCTCAGCTTCTAGTGATTGAATTTGTTGAAAGAGCATGCTGGAGGTTCTCCACAGTTAGGACACTTATGTGGCTTTGGAGGAGCCATTCTTTCTTCACAAAATAAACTATTAGCAACTTCTTTACAAATAAATCAAGAAGAAAATAGGCTTTTTCTAATATTTGTAAAGTCCAGAAACTTAGGCTCTTATACCAATTGTAATTCTCGGAGTATTGCAGTATAGCCTAGACGGGGGGGAATAGGCTATTTAAAGATTATTTTCTAGATCAATAGTTTGCAGTCTTGTGTTGACTAGTATTATCTATTCTGTTGCACACTTGTGGAACTAGTTTGCAGTTGAGATTTAAGTCCTTTAAACCAATCTCTTGTGTCCAATTGAATTTCTAACAGTTCTAAGTAAAGAAATATAAAGCAATAAGGGACATAATGATTTATACTGGTTCAAACAATTGTTATCAAATAATCAATAAAAGTTTAATCTACTCTTCCCTTGATGACCAGTTTAGTTAAGCCAAGACGGAAGTTCACTATCTATTTGTTTGTAGCTTACAAAGAAAACCCTTTACAAGCTTTACAAGACTTGCTAAGGTCAGAACCTAAATCCTCACATAGATCACTTCTGGACTCTAGTGTAGTTTTTGTTCGTGAAGCAGACTACTAAACTCTTTCCTTTAAATCTTCCATGATTGTACAAGGATTTTGGGAGATTTTAAACTTGGTCGAGTTTCTCACAATCATCGTCAACCTTCTTTATCTAGAAGGAATCCCCTTTTATAGGACTCCAGGAATTAGAACCCGTGACTTTATTGTATGATGTTGACAACTTTCTGTTTGTCTCATGTACTACCCTCAGTGATGTTGACACGTTCTCCTCACAGCAGTCTTTAACCTTGAATAGATTTTCGAACCTCAAATCTTTGATATGACCCTTTCCCAGATCCTCTTCCATTCATCAATAATTCCTGCTATATTAACAATCTACTGTGTTTTTGCCTCTGTTGTACCTAGTCTGTTGGGTTCCGTGACATGGCCTTTATCCTAAGACTTTATCCTATTTCATGACAGATTTGTGGTTCATTTGTTTCTCATATTCATCTCTAATACTTATCTAGAACTATCTGGTGTTGACTGCATCTTGGTGATCCACAATGGACTTCCATCTGTGATTCTCAGTTGCTCTACTGCATTCTTCCTAAACTGTATCTAATCATCCTAGTTCTCAACCTAAGTGTTTGACCATGAATATGTCCTAATCTAAAGTATTGTTCATCAATTTTTATACAAGTTGAGAGATTACACAATCCTAACACATTCGATTTCAGTAGAAATACCAATTATATATGCAATCTATAGTCTTGGTGGGACGATACTCTATTCACACATTACTTGGACTTGAGCAATGTCACCTCATGTTAAGTTTGCGGTAGAGCGTCCCCTACCACCAAAAAAGGGGATGCAAGGTCATGCTAAGGTTTGGGGTATGGATTTTACTTGATCACTTGCTT
Source organism: Drosera spatulata (assembly GCA_035668315.1). Lineage (NCBI taxonomy): Eukaryota > Viridiplantae > Streptophyta > Magnoliopsida > Caryophyllales > Droseraceae > Drosera > Drosera spatulata. The sequence continues at coordinate 22,756 of JAOVYX010015723.1, read as the reverse complement.
GTTGTGTTTCGAAGGTTTAAACCGATTTACGAGCTCTTCTCGACAAGATAGTGATTGTTGCGTTTGTCAGCATAGAACTCGAGATGAAAATAGATGACGAAAGCTTAATGGAGTAATCAATATTATGTAGAGATCACATACATTGTTGTCCTGATAACTTAAGTCATGGAAGTATTTTTTGTGTGGTTTATTTATCATGATGGGTCTCGCACTCAGTCACAGAAAAAAAGGAGTTCATGTTTGAAGTTTTTTCTTTAGTTGCGGTGTGGTTAAAGCAAGCATAGTGAATGGAGAGGTGGACTACTGTTTCGCAGCAAGGAAGCATCTTGCTTATTTCGAAAATTTTTCATTTAACTTTTCAAAGCTTTAAACACAGATTTGTTTTCATTCTCAATATAGTATAAATACTCGTGTATATTGTTTTAAAGGCACAATAGTGAGATCTAAAATTATATAGATTCCTTTAGGGCTTGATCAGTAAAACACAAGCGAGATCAAGAGGCATTAGGTAGAGACGATCTTTGTATCAGGGTTTGGATTAGTGATTCGTTTCCCGTGGGTTTTTTTTTTCCCTCTTAGGGTTTTTCCACATAAATCGGTGTGTCTTTTTTGCCTTTGTAATTTTGTGATTGCTCTTAATTCTTAATTGGATCGTGCTCATGAGCATCTTTGGTAGTTCAAATCGTAACATTTGCGAAAAAAATTCATTCACTACAGGTACAGTGTTGAAAGGACATAACTTAGTTGTGGAGGATTTTCTCATTTTACAACAAGTTTTTCCATCTCAGAAGTATTTGTTAAAACATTTGGAATCAAGATTTATGAAGGATTTCAAAATTTTTGCGATAGATTTTTTCATCGTAATAGTATTGAAAAGAAGATTCAGCTTCCTCAATCGCGGCGGATTTTATAATTTTTGCGACAAATATTCGTCGTAATAGTGCTAGTCACAACATTTGAGTTCCACATTTGTGAAGGATTAACACATAGTTTATCTGTCGTTTAATGATATTTTGCAACGAAAATATTCCCTTGTAACTCTAACCTTCATTAACTATGTGGCCTATGACGATGGAATTTTGCGAAAGGTTTTTTGTTTCTTTTTGCAATAGATCATTATGAAGGATTTTTGTTCATTTGCATCGGATGTCCTTCGCAAAAGTCATGATTTCTTCTAGTGCAATGTATAAGTAAGAATTACATATATTCTGTAGCAGTCATAGTGATGCCATTTATGTTAAAAATTCTCAACGAGCTGATTAGTAATATAAGACTCAACATTTTATGAGAAAAGACAACCATCAACTCTTAATGAGATAAGACTCAGTTTTTCACAAATGAGATTGAATCTTTTTCTCATCAGGAGGCTTAGTAAAATTAGTAAAATATGTGCCATTTGATTTTCAAAAGATGGAGTATATAAGGGTGACGTCATGTTTTTGCACATCACCACGTATGAAATGATATCTCACACCTATGAGGACAAAATGGAACTTAAAATCCGTATAACAAGTGAGTTTGGTATCCATGCAAGTGATTAAACATCGCATGCTTTTACTTCTCTAAATTCTAACTCTAGTGTACTTATAGTAATGTTCTAAACGCCAAACTTTTGATCCTTTCTTAATCATTTGGCCAACCTTATGTCGGAAAGATATTGCTTTTGCAATAAATCAGGCACGAGAATGATATATATTAGCTTTCATTTCTTTTCTTATCCATATAATAACTTATGCTCCGCCTAAATCCTCTTTATTATGATCTCCTTATTGGACAGTGGACACTGTTTGTAATAAGCTATACGAGAAAGAGCATGTCTATCTTTTTATGTTTGGACCTTGTGTATTTTTGAAAGATTTATGATTGTTGAAATTGCTTAAGATTGGCTTCTAAGATGATGTCGGACTGTCGAAAATTTACCTAAGGATTTTTACCTGTCGTCACTGTTTACACAAACACTTTTTCGACTAGCTACTTTATTGATGTCGGAAAGCCCTTGGAAATAATCCTTTCTGACGGATTAATGTATCTTTCTGGTAACTTTTGTCCGTCTATAAAGTCTTGTAGTTGTAGTGTATATGGATTTCTAACAGATTTGTGATCGATCATTGGAGTTGCTTATGTTTGAATTGTAAGTATCACATGTGATCCTTTGAATAATAATCGGATGTGGATTTTATGGTTAATGAGTTGTGATTTGTGAAACATTACAACCTCTTGTTTTATGTTCTTAAGCAAGTTTTTGGATAGGTATTCCTTGTTCTTTGATAAGTCAAAAGTCACAAATAGTCTGGAATAACCTTTTTCTGGACTAGAGAGAACCAGTTAAGACAATAAGAGGGCTATTAGCACCTTGTAAAAATACTAGGGAGTTCTCTTTGTTATTTATCGCAAGGATGTGTTTCCAAGTCACGTCATTCATGGAAGCAGTTTTTAATTTGGGAGCATTTAAGAAACAATTTCTTTGTTGTTTGTAAGGGGTAAGATTGCGTTTAATCACATCCTCCTTGGTTTTCATCTTATAAGAGCAAGTCCAACCATGAGCTAAAAATGGTGTTATATCTCTAATTTGACACCAAATGAAAAAAATAGTGTTTCAATTATGAGTTAAAACCGATGTCAAAATAAAACTGAGCTATAATTGGTTCTATATTTTGCATCAGTTATAAGCGCACGTATCATTGTCACGTCATCAATTTAATTAAAATACCTATTAGAATTTCAACTTATTTTTTATCCCCAAAAATAATTTTCCATACACTTTGTCTCCTTTTACAATATACCTTACATTTCGTTCACCTTTTGACACTAAAAAAGAAAAAGTTCCTTCGTATTCTTCTTCCTCAAACCTAAAACATTTCTTCCAACCTGAAACTGGATTCTCAAATGGTATCATTTGATAAGGAGTAGATTGAGTGTGGCGCGTTTAGAAGGATTTATATGAGGATAAATCTGGATTTCAGGAAGTTACTCCCAGTTAAGCAGGTTTAGGATAGGGTTTTTGGGGGATTTGATTTGATTTGGGGGTTTTAGAGTTTGGGTTTGATATGGTGTGATTGTGTTTTTGTCGTTAGAGGTGTCGATTGCAATGAATTATGCTCCCCACGTTGACCCAAACCATTTGAAACCTGAAACACAAATCAACCCAAACCCTAGCCAGCTTCGGTGATAATTATTCGTTGTTTTTGATATGTGGGGATTGTGATTGGACTGAGAATTGATTATTCATTCAATCTGATGATGGTGGCGATTCTGGATCTATCACAGCCTTCATTGTACCATGCTCCTAGAGGCAATGCTGCTGCCGCAACGTAGTGATCAGGTCAATTGCAGTTTGGGTATTGTCTTCCCTATTGGAGCAGCATCTGGCTGTGAAATCGACGAAGAGGGGTTTTATTATGGGAAGAAAGTCGGGGCTGAGTACCAAAAAAAGGGGGGAGTAGTGACAACCCGCGAGTCAAAATGGGTTTATGAGTAGTGCTAAAGGAGGAGGAGTGGTGTTGATCGGTTCTTGTTCCCGGCGTCTGAATGTGAATACATGCTTAATACAATGAGTGGTGTTCTCCATATGTTATGGGGAAATCTTGTTTAGTTTAACAGATAAATTAAAAATCGGCACATGATGTTCAATAATTGTGAATTTATTCTTGATTGTTTTGATGGCAAAGGCTTGCAGTGATGCTTTTGTTTTATTGCAAGTGCACTTATTAGATGAGTATGCGGTGTGCTTGAACGAGTTCGAGGACAAGGAGATGCTGAGACCGAGAGTGATATTTCCGAAATCATAAATGTGGATAGTCATATGGTTCGGATTATAATCGAGGAAGAAGAAGGAAAAACAGAGAAAATGAGGGCAAGAAATCTAGAAAACAAAAAAAAAATCGATATTTACCTGGTCTAACTCGACTAGCAGATCCCTTATCCAGTTCGGGTTAGGTAACAATGAGCGGTTCACGTTGCGATTGCTGGAGGAGTGGAGGAAGCAGGTGGCATCGAAGGCAAATCTTGAGAGAACCGCCGGTCTAGCTACCGGCAAGGGTTTAAAGACGAGAGATTCAGTTGGTCCAGTTTAATTTAGAACAATGAAACCCTTTGTTTTGATACGGTTTAGATTTGATAAACATTTGGTTGTGTTTTGTACGATTTGTCGATGAATGTGAATCTCCTACTAATGAATATGGATTACAGTTGATGTTATATGCACTACAATCATGTCAATGGTGTATTGTAATTTATCATTATATATACTCTGCTAGCCGTGTTTCATGTAATGCAGTATTGGTTATATATACTATTATATGGATAAATTATTTCAATGATAAATTATTGTACACACATCAAGTTTCATGTATTATAATATTTATGAATTATTATTCTAAGTAAATTACAATGAATTACATATTTCTCTCTTTCACCTATTAAGGAATGTTTTTAATGTTGTTAAATATTAATGAATCATTATAAACAAAATTTATGAGAGAACTAATATCGTTTTACAATTCCTTAAGAACATTGTGCTCTTGGTGCATGAAACATTAAGTGTGTGCGCTTATATTTGGAATCCCTCAAGTTGATAAGTTGTATATATTAATGTTTTGTTCTCTCAGTGATAAGTTAAACAGAATTACATAGAGACAATTATGTTTACCTAAAAGATAAAACATCTATCTATTTACTGAAACATAGCTTTCGTGTATAATTTGTTTATTATCAAATATCCCATCGTATGTTAGGTGTACTGCAATTTTGGTGATATATACTGTAACAGTCATGTTTCATGTACTACAATATTTGTTATATGTATGACTGTATGGATGAATGATTTCGACGATAAAACTATTATACACATATCATGTTTCAATTATTGCCTTAAGTACATTACAGCGAATTACATATGTCTCCCTTTCACATCTTTCTTGAAATTATATAAAACTTATCAACTATTAGCGAATCTTTATAAAAGTTCATGAGAGAATTAGTCTAACTTTACAATCTCTCAAGAACATTGTGCTCTTAGTGTATGAAACACAAAGTTTGTGCTCTTATATTTGAAATTCCTAAAGATATTAAGTTATATATGTTAATGTTCTGTTTTGTTAGTGATAATTTAAACACTATTAGGTAGAGATAATTATATAAGTTTTGTGTATGATTTGTAGCACAATATGCTAAACGTGCTAAATATTGCATAATATGATAAATGTGCTACTTTTTTCAAACACATGCACTGCAAAATCAATTGTATGTACTAAAATATTATTTATGTGTATTATAACTATTAATACGTGTACTACATTGTCTTACATCAAATCTATTGAAACATTGTATAACATGTTCATTTCGTAGCATATTATGTACTGAAACATTGGATTAGTGTCCCATTTTTTGCATAAAGGAGTACTACACATATCCTACATACTGTTCAATTTCAAATATGTATACTACATAAGTACTTCATGTACCAGAGTATTAATCGTGTGTACTATATCTATAAATATGTGTACGGCATTGCTTGGCATCACTTCAATTGATTCATTGCACATTTATGTACTGAAACATATCTGTTGTGTATATTTTTTTGCAAAATTATTTGCTGCATCATGTGTTAGGTGTATGATTTTTTGCGTTAACTTATACAATAGATGCATTGATATGTACTGAAGTCCTAAATTTATATGCTATAATTTTCTATCGATACACTGTAAAGCCTTTTATTACTGCACTGTATACATTGTACGACATAATGTGTTCAATAACCAATCGAATACATATCATTCGAATAAGTAACATTTCAATACATAACAATCGAATACACAGCGTTCGAATACATTACAGTCGAATACATTACGTTCATAACATCGAATACATAACATCGAGTGCATAATTTTCTATACATCTTCATTTCAAACGGAAGGTATCGACGGGTCACTAACAATGGATTGATTCAATGAAATTAAATAACACTTTCCTTCAAAAACACACATAGCAACAAGCTCGATGTCGAGTAGTTGTGGACCATTTTCACCCGCCATCGCAAAGAAACAAAAAAATAAAATAAAAATAGAACATGAACTCATCAGCCTATCTCATTACACACCTAAATCCTTACTTACAGAGCAAAGCCCAAAGATTTGGTTTATAGAGCAAAACGAAAATCGAACAAAACAATCACAATTACACAACAAGTAAAATCTCATTATGCACAACTCAAAAACTTACTTGAAGATCTAGTCTGGAGATATAAAGCATGATAGAAATTAGAGAAAGTTTGACTTTTCGGTGATAGAAATCATGGCATTTGAAATGAGGACAATTGATGTTATTGTTTGTGAAATGATCCGACGTTAAGGGACAAAATTGTTTGTAAAACCTTACTTACATAGCAAAACCCAAAGATTTGGTTTAAAGAGCAAAACGAAAATCAAGCAAAACAATCACAATTACGCAACAAGTAAAACCTCATTATGCACAACTCAAAAACTTACTTCGAGGTCTAGTTTGGAGATATAAAGCATGAGAAAAATTAGAGAAAGTTTGATTTTTTGGTGATAAAAGTCATGGCATCTGAAATGAGGGCATTTGGTGTTATTGTTTGTGAAATGGTGCGACGTTAAGGGACAAAATTGATGGTTATTTAGTTGGAATTAAATGGTGTTGGTGAAGATGAAGAAAAGTGATGATGGCCTCAAAATCAATAAATGCATGGTTGGCTTCAAACCAAAAGATTCTTCTTCTCTTTTTTTTTTTCTTTTCTCCTTTTTTCTTTTTTTCTTTTTTTCTTTTTTTTTTTTTTTTTTTTGGTCAAATGGTTACAATCATTGATTGGGGGCAAAATGTATCAAATTTTTCAAACGGGGTGAAAAATATGTGAGAAAGTATTTTGGGGTCAAAGTATACTAAATCTTTGAGATAGAGATTTATAGGTAGTTTGTCGTATTTAAAAATTTATCAATTGGTTAGAAATTAAATATTTTAATAAAAAGTTTCATCAAAAAAAAGTATTTTAATCAATAAGTAGAAAATTATATAGTTGTAAAATTAATAAAACCTATGAATAAAAAAAGAAAGAAAATTTTTCGAAGAAACCATTTGAAAGATTTTATTTCAAGAAGATAGTACATGAAGATTTTTATTTCCACAAGATATCACTTGATAGAAATACAAATAGATGTACTAGACATACTAACTAAGCGTACTACTTAGGCGTACTAGCTAGACGTACTACTTAGGCATATTACTCTAGGCTTACTACTTAAGCATACTACTATTTAACAAACGTACTACTAAGGTGTAGCATTATTTAACGGATGTAATACTATCCGACAGACGTATTAGCTCTAATCAATCTTTGAACATCACCATACATTCATCACAAACAACAATATTATGAGAGATGAATCAAATACAAAATTCCGTTAAGTCACACCTCTGCTCACACACACCCTGCTTACTACATGAATATGCCAACAGAACAAAGCTCATTCTTCCCTTCTCATAGTTGTCAATTTTTTATCCAATTTATTATTCCCAACTTCACTCAATTTAATCCCCAATTTTATCGATCCCGTACTCCAAACCCTAATTTAACTCATCATCGAACCTCGAATTAACCCACATCACTTCTATTTTCTACGAATTCAACCAATTTTTCCCTCGACGACGATGCCATGCTCGACGATGGATTTCGATGCGGTGGTGGAGGCGGAGACGACGATGAAGGATCGATGGCGATGGTGGAGGATCAACGGCGATGATGGTGGCGGTGATAGTGGTGATGGCAGTGAAGGAGGGGAGGAGGAAAGAGATGGGGTGCGATGAGAGGGGGGAAAGGAGTAAAGGGAGTATTCTTTTTTGGTGATACATTATTGGAATTAAATTTTCAAAATGATACTTCAAGGGAATTGTAAAAAAAAAAATTAAGTAAAAAATTAGTTGAATATTAGGTTGAAAAGCATACAATGTATATACAATTTAATGAAAAAGATCATAAAATAATATGTTAAATATTAAATTGTAATCAATAAGTCAAAAATGTTGTGATCGTGAGTAAATTTATTATCATTGAAATTTTTTGGATCTAAAATAAAATCAAATATTGAAACGTTAATTCTATAATTAGTGTCAAATGCACTTTTTGATGCTAAATTACAAATATAACTACATTTATTTTATTATCAAGGTTAGACTAGCTCTAACAGAATTGTTGGGTTGTTATTATAGTAGTCGTCATTCATTGAAGCACACTTTTAGAAAATAGCAAATATAGAGTTGTGACTTTTGATATTGCATATTCTGATTGTAACATAAGAGCAAGTCCAATACACATATTGTATAGATTGTCATTCTCATAGCAATGATCCAAAATTTATTCGTTCCAATGATGTAGTTTTTTCATGCTAAATTATGATTTTTGTCATATTGGTTGTCATATTTGACATCAAATTTGACAAAATTCATATTTTTAACAACACTTCAATTTGGATATAAAACATTGTCAAAATATGCAGAAGATAAACAAAATATCAAACTTGGCTCTTTCTTTAACCATTCATCAAGCAACACTGTCAAAATTTAGTATTTTTATCATTGAAGCCTCATTGATAAATTATACTAACATTTTAGCATTACTCACTTCCAAAATATACCAATAACATTATCAAAATGGATATTGCCATTGCTCCAACGAAGATATTTACGCCGTTAAGTTAGAAATGACATGCTTGTCTTTATTTATTTTTATTTTCATTTTCATAACAACTTTTTTTAGTACTTAAATTCCAGACTGGTGGGAAAGAAAAAGGCAGAGCTTGAAACCATCATGTCTTTTTTTATGAAAAGAGAATCTGATTCAGAGAAAAGAGGATCTGGATAAAACCATTGAAGCTCAAACATGACCACACAAAATTTATATTTTTGGTGGGTATTTTGTGAAGCAGCCAAGACCCAATAAGAACCAAAAAGGGAAAAACAAAATCGAAAAGTTAAGAAAAAAAGGTGATGGATAGATACGCCATGTATGTTTGCCCCTCTTTTTTAGTGTTGATGGATAGATGGATGGTTGGTTTGGACCGCATGATGAGGACCCATAACTTAATTGTTTATGTCGCCTTGGTTATAGGTCGTTTTAAGATTTCGACTGTCATTTCGATAATCATGGTTTTGTTCTGGTGATCATGGTTTGTTATACGAGTTTGAATATCGTGTACTTGTTTTGGTTGATATCGTGACTGGAACTTTATCCGAGTGTGCATCTTAACAATTGAAAAGATGCGCTCTCCAAGTTGCACTGAACCAAGAATTTCACCCAAGAAAAAAAAGTTTTTTTCAATCTTATATTATAAATCATATTTTTTTATTTTAATTGTTTTAAAATATAATTATCGTGTCATATGTAATAATCTATTTATATTAAAAATATTAAAATAAATCATCATCTGTTATAGTACATCCACCATCTCTCATTCTTTTTTTTAAATCCCACTTATATCACACTATCATTAAAAAAACATATTATCTTTATCAAATTTCATAATAATTCAATACATATATAAATTTATATATTGTATCAAATTATTCGATTAGGAGACAGAGGGATTACTAAAGTATAGAAAGGTATTGAAATGGTCTCAACTTTTCTGAAAGTAACAAGTACCAGTGTTCTTTTTGTCTCGGAAAAGTTTGTACTAGTTGGACCGTGTTTATGATAATGGGTCGAGATGTCATAGATTAACTAAAGCTTGGGTACTGTTGTCCAGTCTCAGTAATCAGAAAAAGATAGAAATTATTAGATTAAAAAATATGATGAGTTTATGTGAAAATCCGAATAAAAGAAAAAAAAAACTCATGACGTCATCAAAAACCCTGATAATAAATCACTATCTAAATAGAAGATACAAGGATGTGACGACTATATCTCGTTGCAAGTATGAGAACATTCTATCCATCTATAAAGAGAGCGTCAGATATCCTAATCTTCTAACTTGGGTTAGGCCCAATTCATATTATAAAAAATATACGGGCCTATATCATATTAAATAATGTTGAGATTATCGATTACTTCACGTCCGCGTCTGATGTGCGTTACGCTTGCCCGTCATGGGGGTTTCGTACGAGAGGCACGAGCCGTGCCACAAACCTAGACAACGAAATTATATTTATTTAAATCATATCTTTTATGGGTCAATAAATGTGATCCATAGATTATTCGCCCATATGGCCTGAGGTGTGATATAATACAATCATATACGCTCTGTAATCCTCTCTTCATATATTGTTTTATTATCACGATTTGTGGTGATGTTTTATGGGGTTTTCTCTCACTACTCAGGTTTCCTACATTAAATTCGTGTGTTATTGTTATTTGTCTCAATAGTATCTTTAAATCTTTCAGATAAACCATTTAGGTTTCGAGGACGCACATCTGTCGAGGAATCCTGATCACTGATCTCTGCGTAATACATATCTATCGGGACGTAAAGTAATCGACCATCTCAATATGTCCCACGTAAGTTGGAATACGTATTATTAATCTATATTCAATGTGTATAAGGTTATGATCTAAGTTTTCTTTTCTTAACATACAATTTGAACGGTATAACTTAAAATATCATTACGATATCATGATATATCGATGTTTGATCGTATGTATTTCAAATCAAATTTTATATCGATAAACATTTTTATAAACATGAAATATGAATCGTCGCAATCGATCCGGGAGAGTAGGAGTCAAAAACAAAGTGATTGAAGTCTAGATGTCTAGTCCAACTCCAAGCAGGGTCTTGTGATGATGTCCACTAAAAAGTCGATTCTTTGTAGTGGACACCAGCAGAGAATAAAATCTCTTCAACTTTTCTAATTCATGTGGGAGCTGAGCTGCCTGCTCCTCTCTACAGAACCATGCAGCCCACACTCTTTGCATATAAAAACATGAGACAAATCAAAAAAGCTGTTAGCATGTTGTTTCACAATCATAATCACAATATTGAAGTACCAACTTTGTTTGAAAGTTTGGCAAAGAATATCTCTTACGTTGAGTTACTTTTTTGGGGTAATAGAAATAGGAGTAATAGATTGACGATCATGTAACGATCAAATGATCATTGCAGGCATAGTCATTTCGTTCGAAGATGTGTTGTTCATCGATCAATCCACGTTTACCGATTGACTCCAAACTTAATCATCGATCAAAGGTTCACCTTGTCTCGTTTGGTTATCAAATGTCAATATAAATAGATGAGGGTTGTGGCTGACCAATGGGTGGTTGCCGGTGGCAACATAATGGTGGTCAAATTAATACTTACCTCGATGGTGAGTTTTCACAGGAGTGATGAGATTAATTACTAATGAGGGAGTCGGAAGTATTATTCTTCAAGACAAGATTATTAATCTAGGCTCTTTTTTTTTTTTTTTTTTGGCTATCGAGTATAGATTTAGGATTATTTATCCTATCCTGCTTCAGTCTTGTATGTGTATCTAACATGGACTAAGGTTTTTTCCTAAAATTCAAGTACTTAAGAGGGATGATCATTTAGATTGATAATGCACAGTAAGGTTAAATCTTTTTGTTTTTTTGTTTTTTTTTTTTTTTTTTTTTTTTTTTTTTTTTTTTTTTTTTTTGAGAAAGTTTCTTAGCCAATACTGTTAATTGATAGCTAGTATGACAATAATAAAGATGCAACGTTTAGTAAAATGGCCCAAACAAAAAGGGGTCAATCAGGATCCATGGTAGTTGTCTCATGTTATGGACCTTATGGTCCCTCTGGAGTGGAAAAAGAAAAATACATACAGCAAAAAGGGAAGTTTTGAATTGTGTGAAGTTCATCATTGCCACATATCACATATGTATGCTCTGATCATATACTCCATGTATTTGTAAATCACATTATATTCTAGCTAGGAACATTCAAAATGCAATAACTTTTTATATAAATAATACCGATAGCTACTCCAATATCATTATATGATAGGGAAATGGGCAGCGATGTATGCCATGGAGTATGGAGCCAAAAACGCTTGGTGTCTAGATTATATATTGCCCTGGTATATATTATAGCCACATGACTAGCTAGATAACGTATACACATCGAGCCAGATAAGATTCGAACATATATCTTCAAGTATACATCTTATTATAAGTTCATTGCCTTTTCTGTTACATATAAAGTTAGAATTGGAGTAAGCTTACAAGTTACGAGTAATTAAAATTTCTTAGTTATTGAAGTATTGGTGAGCAATATACTTAACAAATGAGCTGGTACTTCTCAATATATTTAGATGCAACACTTTGACATTTGTGCTTACTAATGTGAACCGCGAATCGTATCGTATCGTGTACCATCACCCAACATTTTAAATAAATTTTCTTAAAATATTAATGATAATTTAAGTTATTTCTTTGTACCACAAAAAACACGACATTTTCTTTTTTAAATCATCCCACAATAAATGTAGGGTTTCCTCATATTGAAATCTTTGCACATAAAAAATACTATTACAATATATCCATTAAGTCGTCTGGTAAACCCCACTATCAATATAAATTCAACAATACACACATAAAATCTTGTGCCTAGTCAAACGGTTATATTTTTTTTATGAAACAGAGATAATATATATATTAATTTTTAATGTAATTTTGTTGTATTTTTAATACGAAGAGTGTACATTCTCGAGATGTTTTGTTGAATGAAAATCAAGACATTATATACATCCATTTGGGAGGAAAGGAGCATATATACTGCTAAATTCCACGTGAAGGAAATATTCTTTTTTTTTTTTTTTTTTTTTTTTGAAAGGAATTCTTGTGTGGGTTTTGGGTTGGATGCATCACTTTCAACTTTGGTTCCCAAATCAAATTACTCCAATCTTTTTTTGTGCCAGAGAAAGATAAAGCCAACGTCCCGACATATTCCGCGGGGAATCAAAAATAAAATTCGACAATACAAAAGGCAGGCAGCCAAGGAGAAAAAGGCAGGTAGCGGCGAGACAATCAGAGAAGTGCAAAAGCCAAGAAAGCTAAAAAGCAGAGCTTTTGGTACCTACATCTCGCTTTTCTCTCTGTCTCCCCAACTTTCCTTTATCATCACAAAACAACAACAACAACAACAAGGCCAACACTCTCAACCTCTCAAATCAACCAGTTTCTCAACACACACACACTCACACGAGTACTCTACACTCACTTTCGTCGACGATTCTAGTCCATCGATCCGGTTCGACTTGCATTTGGATTCACATGATTGAGTGATCGACCATCGACTAGTTGCAGATTAGATTGATCGGTCGATTTGTTTGGATTTTTGGAAGAGCAATAATAACAGGTTATCCTTCTTTTTCTTTTCTTTTTTTTTACTTTGGTGATTTTGTTTTGTTTCTGTGTGTGTTTTGAGTGTGAGTATCTTTGGTGTCAGAGTGTGAGTATCTTTGGTGTCAGAGTGTGAGTTAGATTTTTGAAAATCTGGGAGTGTGAAGTCTGCTGCTGCGAAATCTCGTGTGTTTTCTGAATTCAGTGAGTGTTGTGCTTCTGCTGCCATTGTTGTTAGTTGTGTTGTAATTGTTTGCAAGAGGGTTTTGTTTTGGAACCACACGGAGTTCACGTTGTGATACTGGTGAGTCTGACCTACCCCTGGAGATATCTTTGCTTCGATGCCACTTACCAGATATGCCAAAAAAAAAAAAAATTCACTCGACACAGTTGCACTGGTAGGAAGGGCGTCACAGATTTCTCAACATGACTTAAGATTTTATGGTAGGGTCTCGTTGTTATTACCTCTTTCCTCTTACTCCCCTTCCAACATCAATAGCGTATGATTTATTTTTTTTATAAAATTATCGTGAAACATCAAACATGATATTGCAAGTTATTAACTATAACCATGTATCAAAATTAAATTCATAATATTATATCGTTTATTAGTAAAAATCACACATCAAAATACGCAATACTTCCTCCGTAACATAATATTTGCAATCGTCTGACTCGGCACAAGTATTTATGTATGTGTTGAATTTTTTATGAAGTTTGATAAAAAAAGAATATTTTTTAAAAATAATGGGGTTATTTTGAGACAAAATAGTGAATATTATAACAAAATAAGATTAATTTAATTTTTTTAGATTAAATATTTATTTAAAGAGAAAAAATTACAAATAAACTGGAACCACCAAAGAAAAAAATATTGCATGTAAATTAAGACGAAAAGAATAAATAATATAATTAATATACAATATTGTAATTATTGTTGAACAAAAATGGTGAAGTTTTTTTTTTTTTTTTTGACAGCATTTGATAGTTCTTTAACTCTTGTTACATGTACTGTATGAAGTGTCAACAGTAATTTTGGATGAAATGAGTTCCAAGTAAGAACCGTTTTTCGTTTTGAAACTGTTTTTGTTGGAACACGTTAACAAAACTATGTAAAGCAGATTTTAAAAGAAAAGAAAAAAAAAGTAAAAAATGAATTCATAATGGATGATGGGCCATCCCCCCACCCGCCTAGCTAGCTGTACTGGACATACATATCAGTCTGCAGCACCGCGTATTACTTTTAATACAGTATATTTACCTACTGTACATTACATACTAAATTCGGCACTCTATATTTTATTTTCAAACTACTCCTCTTTCTGTACCATAATTTTTACAATCTATTGTCTGGTCGAAATATTTCAAAAAATTTATAATATTTTTTTTGAAAAACATAAATCATTAAAAATATAATTTTATTTTTATTTTATATCATCATATTATCCCATTATATTTTTCCTCCCTCACTTTTCATTCTTTTTCTCTCACAATGATAAATAAATAAAATTATCGAAATTCAATTCATAACTAAATCTTTATGTCTAGTCATTTTGTTATAATAATTTTGGGACGAAATGAGCAAATGATTAACCCAATAATATATTTGATTCGACAAAAATCCAAGATTTTTGTGGATTTTGGGAACTCAATATAAAGAAGAAGAGGGATTCAAGCTAATTAAGCCATGCATGGTACGCAGAATAAAGGAAATTGGATAACTAATTCTGTTAATCCTATATTTGATAAGAAAAATAATATTTGGATTAGCAATCCCACATAGGGGATAACCTCTCTAATGTCCTCGTTATCAGTCTTATCTCTCCCTTTGTATTATTAATCTCATGTATTGGATAACTGGTTAAACATCTTTATTAAACAATTGGTTATCGTCCTACACCCGCTTGACGTTGCCCACCATCCAACATCGATCGTTGATCGTCGGTCGCCCAACGCACACTATCGACCGTTGACTAGCGCCCGACATTCGACAACTACAGATCGTCGATCGAAAGACAGACGATCGTCGACACCAAACCACAATCGTCGATCGACCTCAGGTCACTTATCGTCGTTGTAAACCACTGCCCCCGGCCAACCGTCGTCCCACGGATGTCGACCGACCAGCGACCATTGACTAACGACCATCGACTATTGACCATCGTCCGACGACTACAAACCCCGATCGTCATCCGTCGTCGATTGCCGTGCGTCATCGATCTCCGACCTCTGACCGTCGCCGTTGATTGTTGCCTGATTGACGACCGTCGACCGTCGAGGTCGATCTCCAACCGTCGATCACCATCAATCACCGACCATTGACCATCGACCGTTAATCGTCGCTTATCGGCCACCGCCACCCTGTTGTCCTACTGCGACCGTCACCCAACTCTCTACCCACGCGCGTCACGATTATATCATAAATAAACTTTTGTTGAACTAGTCTCATAATTATATTTGTATCAAACATGGTTTGTCTTAGACGGGGTGGGATAATTGATCCCAATATTAATAGTGAAGGATTAATAATCCTCTCACTATTTATCATGTTTTATTCCATTTGCGTACTAAACAAGACCTTAGGTTATATTATGTGACAATATTGACCAGGGATAATCTGAACAAAAAGAGTACTGCAATATATTTTCAAAAAAAAAAAAAAGTATTGCAATATGAGAGAACGTGAGTTTAAAGCAAGTGCCTATAAGATCTTGAGTTACGACACCTTGAGGAGATTCAGTTTGAAACCCAAATGCTTAATAAGAACCTTTAATTTGTATTGACGAGTTATGAATATATCTGGTCTAGACCTTAATTGGATGATTAAGTCTAGTATTTCTCGTAGAATGTGGTTCTATATTTGAAGCAACATTGGCAAAAAAAAAAAACAAAAAAAGAAAAGAAAAAAAGTTTGGGTGTTTTAATCTTCTAAGTTTTAGGACCATATTTTAAGTTTCGTGGACCGTCAACTTACTCATGAAACTGATATATATTTGCATATAAAAATTATCACAAGTCTTAGAAAACATATATGCATAATTTCAATCATGTTTTTCTTAGAAAGTGAGTATCGATGTGTAACGCCCCCGACTTTCCGTGCCCGAAGACACGTGAGCGTTATGCCGTCACGGACATGACAAGGTCAAACAAACCGAATGGGTTTCAGGGGTACAGCAGTCAATGAACTATGAACAGTAACCGAATTCATAGCTTACAGTCTCAAATACCTATTTAATTACAACATTAAAGCAGAAGGTATGCAGCCGTTTATTACATTTAAACGATATAGACATCTGATCTGCCATATTATCCAAAGTACATGGATTCATCTATATACAAGCAAGCTTTCTCTAAGAGCCTTCAGGTGCTGCTGGGGGCATACCTGCAATTGAAAAATATAACCGAGAGCTAATGAAGCTCAGCAACCTCAGGTGTATGAATCTCAATTACAGGGAACTTCCACTAACGGTTAAGACGACTGTCGAAAGTCGCTAAAATATTTTTATATATATAAGAAAATATGGGCGCCATATCACACAATATCGTTTCTTCTTTCTTTACATGGTTTTGTATCATTTTTAAGAGTCATTCCTTTCTTTTGCAGATAATTAGGATTCATGACTCGATTCAAAAGCAACGAAGACTCCAAGGATATGACCGACTCGGAGTACAGAGTTAAGATAAAGTGTCAATCGTCAGCCGGGTTACCCAATAGATTCTGTTTTCGCACCTGCCTATCATGTGCGTCGCCTTGCACCTCTTGTGCGCATTCAATGAGGTATCGTTTGCCTGCATTGAGATAATTTGGGTCTCCCTACAGAGAGCAACCCATGGCCCCGTCACAACGACGTAGAAGCCGCTGTATGCATGCAAAGAGGATGGGAGATGCCCATCGTTCCCTAACTAGTTCTCACCCGTGACGTTGACTCAAAGGATAATACAGGAGTGCAATGACTCAAACTCAAACCACCAAGGCTATTAAAAAAAACAGATGATCGCAATGGATCGAAGAAGGGACACCATGTTCGACCTTCTCAGTAAATTCAAGAAAATGACCAATGATCCAACGGATCCAAAAGGGATGTCAATGTCGTGCTTATCAGTTCAAAGAGACGATAATTCTTATTTGTTTGTTTTTCATTAGTTCACATGGATAATGTAACTATTCTCCACATCCCCCGTTTCCTTTTTATTAATCATTTAACGATCACTTTCATTTATTTCTCATGAGGGTATATACATTATAAGGGTACATTCTAATTCATTTCAATCCTAAATTCCCCATCACATGTCAAACGTGATCGTTTATGCACGTTTGACAATATATTTCCATGCGTATGTGTTATATATCTCAAATACGCATTTAAGTTTAAGATTCGGGACACGAAAATATAATTTCCTTGGCCAGAACGCCGTCGCGGGCACGACGCCACTATGCAGCAAACATTCATATTTTTTCCCCCGTCGCGGCCGCGACCCAGGGCCGCCGTTGCGGGCACGACGCTCTCCCGCCGCGGGTGCGACAGATCTCCGGGCAGAACCTGCAGGAACTTCTCTGCCCGATCATCGGACTCCTCAATTCGCATTTTAACGCAACCAAACCATCATATACACATCAAACACAATATAAACACGTCCCAAAGCACGCACGGACGTGTTTGAATCGTGTGAATGAATAAAAGAGGTGTATCGGACGAGTGAGGTTACCTCGAACGTGTTTGATTTTCTTATGCACACGATCACACAAATGGATCCGTTGACGTCCTATAAACAACCTGCCGGTGTTGATCCCTCCTTCACGCTGCTGCTGACCTTCGTCTCACGGCGTCGTGGTGATGGTGATGATCGTGAGGGTGGATTGATGATCGTTGCTTGATGTTGTTGATGATGATGATGCTTGATGATGATGATGCTGATGATATTGGTGGCGGCGCTGGTGGCTGCTGGAGAGAAAGTGGGAGAGGTGGGTGTAGTGGTGTGCGAGAGTGGAGTGGGAGAAGTGGAGGGAAAAGGGAGGTGGATGAGTGGGTTTAATCCTACGTTTCGTCCCACGAAACGTCTCGCCCAGTCCATTATTCACCCAAATTTCGTAATATTAATCCATGAAAAATCTATTCGCATCGATAGATTTATCCCGTGTATGAAAATATGATCTCCCGAGTCATAATTCATTATTTTTGGAATTAAATCGATAGTCCTTACGCACAACGTTTATAACGTTATAATAATGTAACGTTATTCGTTCGTAACGTTTATTGACGCGTTCAACTATTCATCCCAAAATAATCCGTCGTCATATTTGATTTAATTAATCAAATATTTTTTTAGATTTAATTATATAACCTTTTAGCACGATTTATTTTAAAATCATGACGTTATATACTCATCTCAAAACTCCTAAAATTCTCAAGTATTACACGATGTCCTAACAACCTCAATATCTTTAGGAGATAAACTTGACATATATAATCTTTGCTAGATAAACTTGACGTATAGCCTCAATTCAAACTGGAATAATGTGGAGTACTACTCTTTGTCAAGTTCCAATGATTTTTTATTTTTTAATTAAAATTACCGACTTTATTTAAATTTCAAACTAAAAATCTTATTTAAAGAATTCAAATATTGATAGTATTAGAACCATCAAATTATTGATAACTGTTAATTAGTATATATCGTAGTGTGAGTTGATTTCTCAACTTGTTTGATAACTCGAACGATCCATCATGGGAGCATCTGTATGATTATTATTTACGGTTAACAGTTTGGTTCATAAATTGCACGATGGATTGATTCATATATGTCTTCAATGAGAATGGATGATATTGATGAGCAGTCTCATTCATCCATCGCGGTCTCCTGCTTTTCCATTTGTACCAAGCTTTATAATATAAAGTATTCCTTCTTATCTCAATCCTTCACCGTTGTTTTATAGCACTACCACTCTTACTATTATTAGTGTCCCACTTGGGACATTACACTAGTCCTTTTCCTACCTTTTCCATTTTGTTCCCTCCTTGTTCTTTTTTGGGTATCCAATCATGTATTCAATTTGTGAAAAAGGGCTCATTTAGTTTAGCCATGATGTTGTATTTTAGGGAAAAAAAAATGTTTAGCCATCAAGCATCTTCGTGATTATTGTAAGGATTAGTTTCTTGTCATATTAAAACGTATGATTGCAAATATTCTTAGAAAAACCATCTCAAATATCAATACGCACATTCGGTCATCTAAACAAGTCACTCATGGGCAATTCAATATCCAATGTAGCTTACGATCGATCAGCTCATTCGTTATAGATTAGGAGAATTTGGCTCGATAGTCGTTAGATTGTGTTCGCTTTCTTTATTTCTTTTGTTCTTTTTTTCTTTCGAGTATTTGTTTGGATTTTGATTTAGTCCATTTTTATATATATTTGTTTGTAATACATATCTTTATATCGATGCATACTGTCCTACGAGACACGACGTGGTCAATAGGATGATCCTACTTTTGGCTAAGCGTCCTTTATGCAACAAATTAATCAGTGATTTGTTATCTCATTGGATAGCTTTGGTAGGAATTACCATTATGAGAAATGTATGGTAAAACAATAATCTTTACTCCAAAATAGCCGCAAGGTAAAAAAAAAAACGTTATGATACGAGGTCCATCTTTACAATAGCAAAGGGGTGAATCTCTAAAATGGATATATAAGCATTATTTGTCTACAATTTCTTTCTTTTTGTGGAATCCATCTTATTTGTTCCCTCCATCGTGAAATGTAGATAACGTTTTTCTTTTTAGAGAGCTTCAAAATATAAATGGCATATCACTTTTAATATATATTTCACCTAAAAAAGTATCAAAACAATCATTATATATTAATATACACTTCATTACTTTCCGTATCAATTTTAATAAACCTCACTTTCATTAAAAAGATAATGGTTTTTTAATAGAATTCCAAAAAAATTCAACACATATAAATCTGTATGTCGAATCAAATCAGGACATTTGCCATAACGTTAAACTTTAATCGTTAATTTTTATTTATTTTGTATAATTTCACCTTGCACGAATTATTGCACCATCTCCAAGTTACACATGTTGATAAAAGTACACAAGTAGCGACGAATTCTTGATGCCTATTCTATGACAATATGATGCATAATACGTCATCTTGTGCGTTGCACAATTGATATCCCTACATATCCGGTAGCAACGAACTTTTTAAAATGAACCTAACAAACATCGATAGTCGTCAATAATCCCGCCCTGCAACGACGAATCATCCCTGCCAACGTTTTGGCTAACGTTTCCCCAACTTTCGGGTCTATTCTGGAGCTAGATTCCTTTCTACGGTAAAATAAACACGTCTTCTAATCTTAAATGAATCGTAATATAATTTCGTTATTAAAATGCGTTAGATCTCGCTATCCATCCACAAACATTATAATGTGATAATCACATAACCTTTTATCCAAACAAAACTCCTTTGGTCCAAACAATGTGATGAAATCATCTTTAGGATGAATGGATGGAGTACATATAAATCCAGCCGTGATCATATCACAGACCACTCCACTGTCTTCTTGAATCTCCCATCTAGGATCCTCCATCGGCCCCCTTTCCCTCTATCCAACACAGTCCAAAACAATCCAAAACAAAAAATAAAATAAAATTACAATTAAAATTAACTTGAACGAACAAAAAACAAAAAAAAAACTATCTCAAAAAAAAAAAAAAAAACGCCCAAAAAGGGGGAAAAGGCCAATCAAAGAAGCACCAAATCTCCATAGTCAGGCTGGCATCTGCCTGATCATTCACGGTGATGATGCCATTGCCATACACGTCAAAAAATTTCCTGAAAAAAAATCAAATTCCTCGTAGAAATGAATAATTTATAATAATTTAATTAATTTTTTCTGACACACGAGCATTCCCTGATCGGCTGATCTCGTCGGTTACTTTCTCTCTTTCCCATAACTCTGTGTTCACAGAGTCTCATACTCACAATTCCCAGACTCGGAGACTCTCTTTGTGTATGTAATCAGTGAGAAAAGGGGAGACTCTTTGGTCCCCATTTGAATTCAGAGTGATAGAAATGTGCCCACTTGGTTCAGATTTTTTCGTCTCCTCTCTCTATCATGCTGATTGAAGACCATCTTTGTCAAGGAGGTGATTCTCTGTTCCATCATTTTTGCTCAGTTTTTGGCTAATTTTTGTTATTTGTTGTTTTTTGGGGTGAAAAGATCGGTTCTTAGAGGCTGTGGTGGTTCATTTGGTGATTTCGGGTCATGGGTGTTGATGGGATGTTGTTGCTTTGATGTGGGTTGAGGCGTTTTGGTTGAAATTCCGAGTTTTTGGCATTTGTTGTTGAGTTTTTTGGGTTCAAGTTCGATTTTTTGTTGTAGCACTGATGCTTCATTTGCTGAAATTCCGAGTTTTTGGTATTCGTTTGTTGTGTTTTTGGTGTGGGTTGAGGCATTTTGTTATGATTCTGATTTTGGGAATTTGTTGTTAAGTTATTGTGTTAATGGGTATTACTGTAGTACTCCGCTG
The DNA here is from genome assembly GCA_035668315.1 of Drosera spatulata. NCBI lineage: Eukaryota > Viridiplantae > Streptophyta > Magnoliopsida > Caryophyllales > Droseraceae > Drosera > Drosera spatulata. The sequence goes on along the minus strand of JAOVYX010015723.1, from coordinate 906 downwards.
TCTCATATACATGCAATATTTTGATATTTTTACTATTCAACGTCTATTTGAATAACTTCGTTCTTTGTCTTAACGATGCTAACAAGTTACGATGTTAACACTGGGTTGTAATACACAACTTAAATTATTATTAATGTTTTACGATAATTGATTGTCCTACGATACGAGTTAAAGTTCAGAAGATGCTTACAATAAAAATGTTGTATCTATATTTAGACGGAGGGAGTAATTGTTTGTTATTGTTTTGATGAGGGTTGTCTTCAGTTTTTTGATCGATGGGATTTCTGTATTGCCCTTTGGCGTTTGGGTGCATTTTTTTAATTTTGATTAGCAGATACGCTCAAGATTTTGATTTGTTTATTGTTGAAAAGTTGTTTTATGGTTGTCAAGTTATGGATTGTGAAAAGGAGATGCTAATTGTAGTCTCTTTGACACTATTTTCTCGCATATTCTTCATCTGATTAGAAAACTTTAAGTTTGAATAAGCAAATCATGCACGTCTCATGGTTTATTATCTTAAAGAAGTGAATAGAGGTAGAGTTTTCAATAGAATGTTACAAATAGAGTATATTTGACATTTCTTATTGAGAAATTAACCATGTGTAAGCTCATTTTGCTTTTCTCTTGATGTTCAGCTTCCCCATGTACTATGTTCCCTCTTTTGAAGGGCTTGCTTGTTTTTTCAATGTGGTGCTGAAGGCTTCTGAGAATCTGAGGTTGAAAACGTGGGTATTGTGACCATTTCTTGTCAACTGACACTCCCTCATGTTGGGCCCAAAGTCACACAAAACGCTTTAGGGAAAAAAATAAAATAAAAATGATTTGCAATTGGTTGGTTGGTTGTCTCCATTGTTATATGTGGTCTGCCTTTGCAGTTGCACCATGATTTTACTGCTATAAAGATTT
>JAOVYX010015722.1:0-26874 GCA_035668315.1 Drosera spatulata | reverse complement strand
ACTCTATTCTGGGTGTTACCAAATAAACACAATGAAACCTATCAAGCAATCAATTCGCTCCATGCCAACACATAGAATGCTCATTTAATCGAATCAAGAAAAGCAACAGGACATTGAACCAAACAAATTCATCTAGAAGCCACCTTAATTGTGCCACGGTAACTCAGAATCTGCTTAATTCATCTCTGACTAAGAAACTCATCAAAACCCATTATGGCATTGATACGCTGAGTTTCAGCCTAGAACACTCCATCGACCAATTCCAAAAAGTTTACTGAAAACTTGATCAAACACATATCATGGTATCTAAAACAAAATTCATCGATAACCACCGTGAGTGTGCCGCATTAACTTTCACAAAGAAACGACAGACCACAAAACCCTCAACAAACCGAATCAAGCTTGACATTAAACTAGATTAAACAATGTTCTGAGTATCTGTGAACAAACTCAACAAGAACCATCATAATCATATGTTATGTACTCAAATAGTTAGCAAGCCGCAAAGAAAAATTCCTAGTATCAACCAACAGATTCATCAAGAGCCATGTTCTTCACGGATTCTGTTTCAAACACAGCAACAAACAGTTCAAGAAAACCATTCCAAATCCCATTCCCTCAAACTGATCACCCATATCTTGATATCTACTAAGAAACTCACCGAACCACGTTTTGGCAATCGAATCGGTGAATGTCAACCCTCTGGACCATCAACCAACCAAATCAAGAAACATAACAGAAAGAACCAACAAGATCAGGTGGCATAGCTCGTAATCTACTTAGCACAATTACAACTATCGACAAAACGTTTCCTCAAACGCACGCAAGAAAGAATGCAAAAAAACTGTATCATTAAGCGATCAATTAATTGAATTCCATTCCCACTAAACAGAACCCAGAGAGTTCTTGTAATCAAGAGACTTAACAAAACTCATTTTCACCACCACATTGTATAGAATTCAAAGAAAAAGAAAAAGAAAAAGAAAAAGATTCAGAGATGACGAACTGACCTGCACCGCACTCCTACACCAGGTCTCGCCAACACTCAGCAGCCCATTGTATTTTTCTGCCACCGGTATCTTGAAGCCACCATATCCTCTTGCCATCATGTCTTTTCTCTGATTCTCCAATGCCTCTTTGTTTTCCATTAAAAGGCTCAACCCTCCCTTGTATTTTCGTCTTCGGGTAACTTCTTGTCATCGCCCCCTGTCGCCATCTTGATCTTCTTTGCTTCAATAATCTAGTCCCTCTTTGTTTGCGATTAGAGTGAAGGGGATTGAGTTGTTGTTTGTGCAAGCAAGAGAGAACTAAGAGATGAACAGTTTGCGAGGGATAGTATTTATAGATGAGCCGCGCGCCACTTTTTCCCCCTTTTTTAAACTCCCTAATTTTTCGCTGATGTTACACAATTTGTTGATACCTGTATCAAACTAACACATCAAATGAAGTGACTGCTGCATGCCACCAATGAATTTTTACCTAGAGTCTAATGGTGTTGAGAACACAATATCTATATCGTCGAGAGTTAAAAAGCGTATGTAATTAAGAACATGGATAAGTGAGGCCAGAAATCAGATCTCTTGAGATTATTTTCTCTTATTTTCATATTTCAAAATAAATGTTATTTTGAGTTATTTTATATTTAGTTTACTCAAGTCAGATCAAGGGAAATAGGATAAGTTTTTTTTATTAGCCGAACTAGGGTTTCGGATATGTATTTAACCTCATTGTGTAATTCAGAATTTTCTTGTTTTGAGAAAAGAGAACTGTTCCCCATATATCAATAGTCTTTCATTTTATTCTACATGTCGTAGTTCTTACTTCTTTGCATCATTTGTTGTTAGGGCATGGCTGATCTTGAGGAACGTGAATATGAACGAAGGCGTTGTAATACCCGGAATCATGGAATCGATCTACGTAACATTGAGATTGAAAAGAATCAAAAACGACTTTGGGATCTAGAACAGCAACTTGTAGAGCAAATGTAATGCTCTATCTAAATTTGAACATGACAAACCATTGGTTTGGTTTTATGATGAAGATGAGGAGAAAGAGGTAGATTTGCTCACGTTTTTGACTTGGGAAGAGTTTGATCATCTCATCTTTGATTAGTATCCCGAAGAAGATGGTGATGAATTGCTTGAAACCATATATGATGATTTTGGTGATGGCGTATCTGTTAAAGTCGAAGTTTTAGTAAGTGATCCGCTCGAGGAGATAATGATCATAGCCGGTCGCAGGAAGTCCTTCATTCGAAAGAAAATCGAACAATCGCAGGAGATAATGATGTATCTTTTGATGTAACCGTACCTAAAAAATTTCATCTTGTATTGAAGCCCAACGAGATCCTGATTTCCACATTAATTTATTTTAGGAACACACATAGTTCAACTTTATATTTGGGAGCGATACATTGAAAAGAAGGGAAACAATCATGAACACAATACAATATGCATCTTACCAATCCCCACTTCAAGATTCGTAGTCGCATATTCTACAACAAGTCATCCTACACTAATCAAACTCGAAGACAAATTTCATCTAACCGAGAGAGAAAGATGCATGAAATCTTTGTCTAATTATATTTTATTATTTTCATATTTCAAAATTTATGTTATCTTTATACTTTGGTTTACTTTAGTTAGATTTATGGAATTGTTGCAAATTTTTTATATTAGTGAAACTAGGATTTCAAATATCTATTAACCTTATTATGGGATTTCCCTCGTAGCCAGTTTAATGTATTGAGATTAGTCTGAGATTTGTTCTCTAGTTATCCATTTACTTTTCTGTTTAAATCTTACATGTCGTAGTCCACGCTTCTTTACATCATTTGGTATAAGAGCAAGACCGATCGTGAGTGACGTGAATGTAAACGAAGGCATCATAGTATCTTGGGTTGTTGATTTGATATAGAAAAGGTCGAGCAACCACGTCGACAAAAACGAGATCCTCGTGACATCGAGAATCAAGATCGAATCAAGGACGGATTCGGGATCTAGAGAGACAACATGCAGAGGCAAGGTGTAGTGTTCAGTCCACTATCGAACATGAGGAATCATTGGTTTCAAATGGCTATGAATATGAGGAGAAAGATATAGATCTGTTCTTGTTTTTTATTGCGGAAGATGAGGGGTCATGAAGAGTTTGATAACCCCGCCTTTGATGACTATTCAAATGAAGATGGTGTTAAATTGGGTGAAACCATATATGATGATTATGGTGATGATGAGTCGTACAAAATCAATGCCATGGTGAATGATCCCTTCGAGGAGATCGTGGTTATAGCCGAGTCATCAAAGGAATTTTTTCATCAAAAGATGGCCGACTTATCACTAAAGTAGATTTTGATATGACAAATTCTCAATCTCATGCCATCGTGGAGCCCCTCGATCTTCGCATCCACTACAAAAAAAAAAAATAGCGTATTAGCGACAACTTTAAAAATTTTAGTCGTTAATTAGCCAAAAAAATGATTTTCATCGCAAAATAATTTTAGAGATAGAAACATTCATCTGTAGGAAATTAGTGACAAAAATTTATCCGTCGCTAGGCCAATTCTAATCCTCGAAATCTGATATCCCAATCTCATTTCTCCTCGACCCATTCTCACCAAAAAACACCACGAATCACCCAAGCCTCCCACCGTCGTCCGACTCCGTCTGTCTTCGTCCCGAGGTGACTGTCTTCCAAGGTCACCCCAAACCACCGCCTCTCCTATATCTCCCACATCCCAAAACCACCGCTGCCACCGTCACCGAAGGTTGCCGTCATAGTCGCTCGAGGGTCACCGGAGGAACTGAGTTCGTCAGGAGAGTTGAGTTACGGATCCTTCTTCATCAACAAGTCCAAATCTCTAAATCACTAAAGTGATTTCTAAACTTTTCTTTAATTATTCCTCTCTTTAGTTATTATTAAACATTGAGTTGATTCGGAGATTGTTTGTATGATTTGGGTTTTTTGGATGCATTGTTGATGGTTTGAATGATTTTGGTTATTTGGATGCATTGTCGGAGCTTGTTTGGATGATTGGGTTGTTTCGTACGGATTGAGAGTGTGTCTCGACCCGAGGTTGTTAAACTTTGAAATTGTGGAATGAAATTGTGTTTTAGGACGAATGTTGATGAAGTATTTTTATTTATGGATTGTGTTTGTGTCTTTGTGGTTAGATTGATTTAGATTTGATTGGTTGAGAGTGTGTCTAGATTTTTATTTATGGATTGTGTTTGTGTTTGTGTATTTTTGTTTTTATTGTTATTTATCGAGAATGTGTCTAGATTTTTTTAGTGTATTTTTTAGTGTGGTTTTTTAGTGCTAAAGGTCAAATGAATCGAAATTGGTTTTTAGATAATTTTTAGTGAATGATCTTTAGAGTGTTCTAGATGATTGTTAAAGGTAAAATGGAACCGAACATAAACTGTAGTGAATGATTTTTAGTTAGTAGGATAATCCTTATACAAGTGTTCTAGATGGAACTTGAGCCAAAATAAATTGATGTAGCCAGTATTTTTTACTGTAGTGAAAATAAAGATTGTTTAGTAAATTTTTGTATATATCCTAAATTATTGTAACAATTTAAATCTTGTAGAGTGCATGAGTTATGATTTATCTACTTGACATGAATCATGTTTGAATGGATAGAAAGATGAGATCGGATTTGTCATGATTTTATGATAGATCCTGGATGTATAAACGGCTTGTTGATGGGTATTTAAACACAACGTTTACTAGAAACGTCAAAATGTTTGTGAACTTCGCCCTTGAGAAAAAGATTTTCAATTGTCCCGGATACTTGGGGTGTTCTTGTGTCAAGTGGCATAATGTGTGCTATCAAACGACGGATGAAGCGATAGTGCATTTGTATGAACAGGGTTTTGTCTCCAACTACTGGATATAGAAGCAACACGATGAGGTTGAGCAAGGAAAAGCCTCAAGAACGATGCGTACAAATCCATATGAGAATATGGTTGTGGATGGGTTGAGCCTGGTTATTCAAGGGCTGTGGATCATGAGATGATGAATGCTTTTGATGAAAAATCATCATCTTCTTTCAAGCCTTTTTTCGATATGTTGAATGCTGCTAGCGAGTCTTTGTATCCTGTTGCAGAGTGTCTCAATTGGAGACTGCATCTAGGTTGTTGAACATCAAGTGTGAGTACAATATACCCCACAGGGCGACTAATGTCATTGTGATGTTGTTGAAAGACATTTGTTCGAAAGACAATGTGATGACAAACACGTTGTACTCAACTAACAGGCAGATGAGGGACATCTGTCTTCTTCCTATTCAGAAGATAGGCGTATGTCACAGTGATTGCACGTTGTTCTGGAAGGAAGTAGAGAACTTGGAGATGTGTTCCAACTATGGCGCACGATGGTACAAGGATAATCTTCGAGGCAAGAAGAGCATGACTCAAAAGGTGCTATGATATTTTTCCATCACCTCGAGGTTGCAGCGTTTGTATTTAACCAAGGATACAACTTAGACGATGTCTTGGCGTGTCAGTAACTGCAGCTTTGAGGACTTGTGTCGCATACCTCGAACAGTGAAGTTTGGAAGCATTTGGACATGGAGTTTCCTTGGTTCTCTACAGAACCTTGGAACGTTCTTTTGGCTCCATGCACTAATTTTCTCCTTTCGAAAAGTTCTTTTGAGTATGTGATGTTGACTCCCTATAATCTTCCACTGGGGTTATGCATGAAGACTCCATAAGTAATGCTTTCTACGATCATTCCAAAGTTGAAAAGTCATAAGGGAAACTTGGATGTTTACTTACAACCCTTGATCGAGGAGCTGACTCATCTGTGCAATTTCGATGAGGTCACTTACAATGTTTTCATGAGGCAGACCTTTCAGATGAGGGCAACGTTGTTATAGACTGCTAGCAATTTTTCGACGTATGGAATTCTTTCTGGATGGAGCACGACTTGAAGATTGGCATGCCCTTATTGTATGAAGCATACCAAGTCTTTCACTCTAAGAATGGCAGGAAGTAGACATTGTTTGACTATCATCATCGTTGTTTACCTCATGATCATCCGTTTCGAGACAATTTGAGAAGTTGCGTTTGTGACAAGGAATGGTGTTTGAAGGGCCTGAAGAGTCATGATTGTCATGTTATCATGCAAAGGCTTCTTTCAGTGGCCTTCAAGATATTGTTGCAGCCTCATGTGTGGAATGCCTTCACCAAGTTGTGGTTATTCTTCAGAGATCAGTGTTGTAATAGTGTACACCACGAGCACATGGAGAGATTGGAGATGTAAATTCCTGAGATTCTATGCAAGTAGGAAAGGTTGTTTCCTCCAACTTTCTTCAATTCTATGGAGCAGTAGCCTTTACATCTTCCACATGAGGCAAAAATTATTGGACCTGTGCATTATAGGTGGATGTATCATTTTCAGAGGTATATATGAATTACAAAGTAATTTTTGAATTACAAAGTAATTTTTCCCCTATTACAGGTTTTTTGAACTAATAATGTTTTAAGGGTTTCAAATTATGAATGATATCTCTTTTCAGGTTTCTGTTTCACCTGAAAGGTAAAATTGGAAACAAGACACATGTCGAGGAATCCATTTATGAGGAATATCTTATGGAGGAGCAGAGTAATTTTTGCTAACATTATTTTGGAAAAAGATGGACACAAAGGCTCGAAATTCCCCTCGCAGCTGCGGTGCTTCAAATGAGCCTGATGATCCTATTATGCCAAGTGTGTTTCACAAGCATGGGGGATATGCAACGAGAAAGGAAAGAAAGACTACATTAGCTCAGTAAGATCTTAAAGCCGCTCATGGACTTGTTCTACGAAATTATGAGTAGATTTCTCCTTTTGAGAGGTATGAAAATCATTCTATTTACTAAAAAATTTAATAATTATCATACTTTCGAGAAAAAGATCTTTGTCTCATATATCAATGGTATCAACCATAGATCATTCTTGCAACAAAAATATTGAGAATGTAGGGTTTAAGATCCGTCCAAAAAGTTTGGAGCAAATTTGGGGATTTATGGCCTTTATGGATTCAAAACTTTGTAAGTAGAATGAGTTTTGAATCACACTGAACTGATTAATACTCCTTTTAGAATTCGAATTCTCAACATCTTCATTCCTTTTGATTGCAGGTCTTAAAAAATCCTGTTGATAACTTGGTTCGTAGCCTTAGTACACGACCAGCTTTACAAGTGTACAAGTATCCATAATTTTACATCAATGGATATTTATTTGACACATACGAGGCTCAAGGAAAGCCGCTATAAACTATGGGATATGGTAAAAGACGATGAAATTAATTATTATGGGATTTTGAGAGAGATCGCAAAGTTACAATACGTGGGGACAAAACGTTCATGTGGAATGATTCTTTTCAAGTGTGATTTGTGTGACTCCGACAGAAGGCAGAATGTGCACGGCAAATACAAGCTGGTTGAGATGGATAGAACTAAGAAGTATCGAGGGGGATATGATTCTTTTATATTGACAAGTCAAACTATTCAAGTATGTTATGCTCCATATCCTAGCCTCACCAAGGCTCAAGAACATTGATGGACGGTGTTTAGGATAAAAACATGAGGGATGATTGATGCCCCAGTTGAAGAGAACCTTTTCAAGAAGACACTTCCCATACAGAAGTCTCACTCGTCTCTCCTGACAATGAGATTGAAGATGACCTCAACAAAGAGGAAGATGATGATGACGAGGAAGATAAAAGGATGTAAGATGAGGATGGGGGTGAGAATGAGGATGACGAGGACGAGGAAAAGGATGACGATGAGGATGAAAATGAGGATAAAACCATATCTCTCTTAAGGATCGAGAAAAGCCTAGATGTCTTTATCATCTAGAAGATCTTTTTAAGTTAAAATGATAAGAATAACCTTGAACCTTATTTGTTTTGATTTATGTTTTTTTCCTTGTTAGAATAAATTTCGGTTTTCTATAAACACAGGGCTCAAAGAGATGCAATATTTAGGTAAGGTTTGTGGTTTTTGAAAACAGATCCTACCTAGTGATGTGATGTAATGGCCCGGCCAGGCCCTGGGACAGGGGCCAAGGCTAGGCCTTGATCCCAAGGATGAAAGCCCGGCTCGGCCCCTATGACCGGCCTTTAAGGCCCTTTTCCTTTTTATCTTATTTTCCTATATTATCAAAACCGCTAACGGTTCCCAAAATTCTTAACATTTTTTCCATAACCGTTCACGGTCTTCAAAACCGACAACGGTTCTTACAGCATGGAAATTTATAGGAACCTGTGCATCTATGTGATCCAAAACCGTGAACGGTTTTAATAAACCGCTGGCATTTTTAACTAAACAGGCAGCGGTTTCCTTAGTACCGTTCACAGTTTTTTATCAACGAGATGTACAGGTATCTGAAAACTTGTTTGATGTAACCCTTTGCAGTGCTACACTTATAAGCCTGAATAACAATATGTTTTAAACAATATAACAACATTTGAATTGGTACATTTGTTCCAAAGTTTGATACATAACAAAGTATGAAGTGCTAGCAACATAATAACATATTGTTCCAAATATTGTTTCAATGACATACTAAACATATTAACATGAGAAAGTGACAACTTAAACGTCATAAAAACAACAACATTATTCCTAATATAAAGATACATGTTCCAAAGATGAAATATCCAACTTTTAAGAAGTACAACAACATTATAAAGCTGGAAACAAGTAAACAACTACAGATCCATGTCGTCATCGTCATCATCCCCGGACGGTGGAGGAGCAACTCCCGATTGTAGTGCTAGGTTTTTAAGATAGTAGGTGATATCATAATGATGGTGATCCTCTATCTCCCATCTCGTAGTCACACTATTTTGAAAGGCGTCGAAATCCCTTTGAAGTTCTTCATCTATGAGGACAATGATCACAAGCATCATCTTCATCGTCTCCTTCTTCTTCTTCTTCACCTTCCACTTCTTCTCCTTGGCTTGCTTGTGCACTAGATGTTGCTTACGAAGCCTTCCACCTAGTTTGGACGCTTTTGAGATCATAACCCGGCCTTCATGAATCCTTCACTTGCTTCTTCGTCATAATTCTCGAACGGATGAGCTCCCATATATTGATTTCCCTATTCAAAGCACACTTCAAGGTAACAAGATGAGTAGGAGACCCCAAAACTTTGAAAGAGTTTTCTGTCTTCTTCTCCTTACTCAAATCGAAAACAATGATACTCAAGAATTTGGGAAATATAATTCCCAAATACAAGAGCCTTTCCATGATCTTTAGCACATGTGTCCATTTTATAAAGAAGAAAGGAAAAAAGAATGATTAGTCATTTCTCAACCAACGCATACATGAGCAAAATCTCATTGCGTGTTGGATTATCCATCCTCCCGGATTGTCCCTTCAACCACCGACCTCCTATAAGATGCAATACCCTCATTTCGAGATCTAATTCATTAGCATGAAAGGTATAGGCACTTGTGATTTTACATTTCAACAAAGTCTCACATGCCTTCCTATGACTAAACCCCTCAACCACATCCCAACAATTTCGTTTAGCCTCCTCTATTCCTTCAAAATTGATCCCCAAAGCTTCACCAATAATCTCTGGATTGAGTATAATGTTTTTACATTTAACCCATGACCTATAATGGCAAATCCTCTTCGAGATAGGTTCAAAGTGAGCATAAAACAATCGCACCATCTCCGGATATCATCTAGTTACCCTATTGGTTACCAACTCTTTCCAACCTTAAGCTTCAAACCAATCACAAAACCTCGAAAAGTTGCTTTGATCAATCCAATCAAGATCAATCACATGACCATATTTAAGTTCCTTTTTCCAATTGCTCATTGAACACGCCCTTATATTGATCGGATTAAAACTCATGAGTTGCACTAGATTGACTACCTCTTGTAGGGTCGATTTGCATGGGTCTTGGGATCTCGACATTCATCGCGTCCTTTCGACGAGAACCACCGGTATTTTCATCGATCTTTAACTTATCCACACCCACATCTTCCGTCGGTCTTCGTTTTTCCTTTCCTGTCTCCTTGGCCGGTTGCTTCCCCTTGCCCTTGTCAACGTTCGTCGCCCAAGAAGAATTATGACGGGGTGCACCACTTCGGGGTTGTGGAGGAGATGGCATCCGCGATACATTGGATGCATTGTAGTCATTATCCGATCCATTGTCACTACCCGGTTGAGCGCGACCCCGGGTGTTGGGCATTGAAATCAACACGAACAAGAGGAGTGAATTCGTGAGAATCATGGTGTTTTAGGCAAAATTGATATGTGGGAATTGAAGAACGGGTGTTGATGTGATGAGATTTGGGGAGATTTCGACTCAATTGGGTGTAATTGGTTGTTTGGGTTTGTTAAGGTTTAGGATCGAGGAGAGAGAAGTGGGAAAAAAGTGAGGGGAATAATAAGGGGTTGAGAGGTTATATGACAGATCTAGAAAGAACCGTTGACGGTTTCTGAAAAACCGGCAACGGTTTTCAATTTTCCAGTTTGAGTTGCTCTCAGTGGTCGAAAATCGATGACAATTTTTGGAAACCGTCATCGATTTTTAGTGTTCCAGTTTGAGTTATTCTCAATGATCCATAATCGTTGACGGTTTCATAAACTGATGACGGTTTTGATGTATTATTTCGAAGGTGCTCTCTGGGCATCAAAACCGTTCACGATTTATTGAAAAACATCAACGTTTTTCAATTAATAGAAAACTTTGCTCTCAGTACATCAAAACTGTTGACGGTTTCAGAAAAACGTTGGCGGTTTTGAGGTCTTTTCTTATGTTTTTAACATTTCGACGAAAACTTGATCGTTTCATCGTGATTTGTATAATACAAAACCCAAACTTATCTTGGTCCTGGACGGAACCTTAGTTATGTATTAAGTTCGAACAAAAATACAAGATGAGGGGGACATAAAATCTTACCTCATGAACTAATTTAACTCGAAAACATTATTGCTATATACATTATTAAAGGTATATCAAAAAATCACTCCAAAGAAGTCATAATATCTTCCATCTCTTCCAAACTCCCATCCGAATTGGAAGTCCTCTCGTCGGGTTTCTTGTCTTGCTCCCGGTATCTTGCATCAAGATAATCCTTCCAATACACCAAGCACTCCAAAGATCCAGAACAAAGCCGGCTTCTTCTATCATTAAGCACTCGACCGCTAGCGAGGAAGCATGGCTCGGATGCCACCGTGGAAGCTTGAGCACTAAGAATATCACGTGTCATTGCTCCCAAAATCGGATAGTGCACAGAAGAACTTTCCACCAAGATAGGATATCAAAATGACTAAATCTTTGGGGAAGCAATGAAGTCGATTTGTTGATATAAGGTCAATTCATTGAAATTTTATTATGCACTATTAGGTTTCTTTTTCTTAACAAGATTGTAAAGATATTGATATTTATCCTCATTTTGTGGGTGTGAGGAACTACTAGCAGTAGAAGCTCTAAAAGAGACAATTTGTTGTCTCCCATCCTTATTGTCCTAAATATGAAACATTCCATTGATAGCATCCTTAAATTCCTCTATTTTACCACTATGTCTTATTCGTAAGTTCTCATCTATTGCGTCTAATATGTTTTCTACCCCTTATAAACTTATTAGGGGATTCAAAACACATACAATGGAAAAAAGTGGAGGGATATCCTCATAGTACTTGAGGAGTTTAGTCTCTATTTTTTCAATGATATGGATAAAAGGTCCTAGATATCAATACTCATTTTTTAATCTAGCAATATTAAGTAATTCGGGAAGAACAATATGAGAAGTGGGATAGTGAACACCCGATAATATTACCGTTGCCTCGTAGAAGACCTTCAACAATTTGTACAAGCATTGCGCAATATACCAACATTTGGTTCAAGGGATCCCTTCCGAAAACTTTGAGATGACGAATTGCTTGTATACCTCCTTGTATTGCACCACCCTCTTCAACATCAAGTATGTCGAGTTCCAAGGATGTTTAACATCCAACAACGGTTTTGAAGGATTCATTCTCATCTTCTTGCATAAAGCCTTGAATTCCTCTACTTTCTTGCCACTACTATTAGCAAACAATAAAACATTACAGATACATTGCACATAGTGTCCAATAGTTTCATCTTTCAAGCCATCTTTAAGTATAAGGTTTATTACGTGACAACAACACCTACCATTTGAAACATTTGAACCGTTCCATCATTGTTTGAAGCGTTATCAAAAGATATACTCAAGATCTTGTCAAACAACTTAAACTCACGTATAATGGTCAAGAAGAAATTATAAATTTTCTCGATAGTATGAGGATGAGAAAATAATCTAAAAATAATGATACATTTTTTTAAGTACTAATTGTGAACCCAATGAACCGTCAAATATAAGTAAGAAACTTGAAAACTAGTGTTTCAAACATCGGAGGTGATACAAACTTTTTCATCATAAGCGAAAAAAATTTGTATCAATTGTTTCCTTTTATCAAGGTAAAGCTGTAAAATATCCAATCTAATGATGTTTTTTATGGTTTCTTTGATAAGTAGGTTGTAATGCATTTTGAACATATCTAGTAAATTTAGGACTACGAATTCGGCCAACATTTCATTTGACGGGCATGATTATATGTCCACAATCCACCAGCATTATTCAATTGCTTTTGTCCCTTAGGGACATTGCCTTCTTTCGATAGACTAGTTTTTCCATGTCTTAATAAATGTGAAGTACCTTTACCCGTTGAAAAGAATTTAACACACATTTTACACTTAGTCCCGGTCACCTTCCCAATTGCTTTGATGACCTTCTCGAAATACAACCAACACTCGGAGTCTTTCCTCAATGAAGAAGCGGTGGATGTAACGTCTGATTGTGCCTCTTCGGATTGAGGAGTCCCTTTGCCTTGCGGAACAATGTCAGGAATGTTGAATCGCAAGCCGGCATCATCATGCGTAGGAAATACATCATCATTGTTGAAACTGTATACATTTTGATTTTAGGATGAGTGAGCCATTATGATTTGTGATTTATAAAAAATGAGAAATAACAAGAGAGTTTTAGGATATTCGAGAGTTTGATTGCAAGAAAATATGGAAGATTTTGTGAATATATGATCTCGCAATTGTTGTTTATATAGGCAATCTTTCAAAAAATGAGTTAGAGAAAAAAAACTCTCAAATATAGCCGTTTTATGACTGTTGATGGGGTATTTTTATTCAATTTTTGAAAAAGTAACTGCTGTGAAAATATTATAGAAAATAAAGCCGTCAACGGTTTTTGAAACCGTCTAACAATTTTGAAGAACAGGCCAAGGTTCTTAAAATGAATGAAATGCATATCTCAAAGCAGGTGACGGTTTTAAAAATCGTGAACGATTTTGATGGTTGAGGGTTTCCATCCATCCAAAACCGTTAACGTATTCTAAATTTCCATTCATATTTTTTTCAAAAACGTTAACGGTTTCGTATAACCATTCACGGTTATGAAGACATGAGGTCGAGTTTATGGGATCCGTATATATTATTGACGTTTGAACCAAAACTGATGATAGTTTGATCAAAACCGTTGACGGTTTCTTGAAACTGTTCACGTTTTTTATTGAAAAAGCTAACGGTCTTTTTTTTTTTTTTCAAAAATACAATGAGAGCCTGGAGCAGGACCGGACCGTGATCCGAGAGGAAAAAGCCCTCTCAAGCCCGATCCATAAAAGCCCAGGGTGCCATGCCTAGGTTTTTGACACCTCTAAATTCCTAGCCTGGCACATGAGAATCTATCATAACAGCACAACCAAGTAGATAATGTTATTAGGGGGTTCGAGACGAGATATCTAAGGAAAGGGAAGAATTGGTAGCATTATCGAGAATATACACCCTGCAACACTTACCAGTAATCTTACTAATTGCGATAAATTAACTCAATTAATCAAAATTTTACTCCACTCATCCCATCAATCACATACCACACTTTTTGAGGTGGTGAACATGCTGGGGTGTACTAATAACGATGCCTAAGGAAATTGCTCCAGTTCTTAAGTTATTATGTGCTGGGGTGAAAATATAAAATGATTAGAACTAAGGATGTTAAAATGGTTACAAAATTGTAACCAAATCATGCAAACAAAACGATTAATCGATTCAATAAATGATTCAGTTTGGGTTTTGAAAATGAAACCGACTAACTAATCGGTTCGACTACGGTTTTTTAACCGTTTAACCGTCAGTTACCGATTAGCAAACCATCTAACTACATGACCATTCCATTCGAAACATACATATATTCATCAAATCTATCATAATCGAGTATAACTTTTTCTTTGAAAAGAACCGACTACAAATATTGAACATATTAAGTCAATTTGTAATAATTCTTTCCACTTTTGATGTGATTAACCAATTATAAACCAAGTAACTATCATTTATTGTCATCTTAATCGATTTTTCTTAAACGTTTATCAAACTGAATAACCATTATCGGTTAAAAGCCTTAACCTTTTAAAAAATCAATTAACCATAACCGAATATTAAACGATTACGGTTTTAAAATTTATTATCGGTTATTAATCGGTTGAGTTATGGTTTTGACCTTCAAAATCGAAACCGACAAAAAATTAAATCGATAAACTGAAAATTGAACCGATTAATATCCTTATCTAGCTAGAACAATGATCAAAATTCAATTATTACCACTTTAATGTTGATTGTTCGGGTATTTATAGTGGAAACTTCCTTCAAGTCTTTCATTGGAAAAAGAGGTTTTCCTCATGGTCATTACTCTTGGGCTTGATTCATGGGCTCAATCTATGGGGGTCCAAAATTTTATTTTTAACTGCTCTCACAGAAGAAGCAGATGCAAGAAAACAAGCATTCAAACCATTTACGTGCAAAACACTAACAAGGAAAACATAGCGGCATGACGATCCAATTTTGTCTTGATAAGGCATGTCGGTGTTACAAGATTGCTATTGATGAAGACCAACATCCATAAAACTATTGATCTCGGGTTCCACACAAGCGAACTAGGAGCTCATAATCGAAAATGCGACGTGTAACTGTAATGTTGTTGTCGTCATAATACCGCTGTCGCACACTGTTATTTGGGGGACATGTTTGGTTTACTGCAACATATGCAAAAAATTCTTCAGCCTCGCGGCTCCAGCGATGGGATATAACACAGAACCTGGTAGGATATGAAGATTCTACAACTTATACTGTCAATTCAATACTCTAATCATCTCCTCTAATCAACATGAAGAAGGAAAAATTTGATGTATTACATCAAAACTATTCTCTTTTCTGGGATGTATTATTAGTGTAATGGATCTCTAACAGTCTTAACTGCTTGGATATGGTCCTTCTTCCCTTTTTGTCCTTTCTAATTACTATCTAATATCGTGTTACCAATCCAGAGAGGTGGGGAAGCCTTGAATTTTTCCATATCATAGGTTAGTACCCTGCGTTGTTGCGCAGCCTTTTTATTGCCCCATATTTTTTCCACATTAAAAAGAAACATATATTGGAAGTAAAACACGATAAATGACGACTAAATTGTTCTAGTTTAATTCAAACATGTTTTAAACACATATTGTTCTATTTTTTTTTCAATCTTCGTTTTTTTTCATTACAAATTTAGATTTATATTTAGCTATTATATTTATTTTGTTTAGTAAAATTCTTTAAATTAATTTTTTTTTCAATTTTTAAAAGTACTTAGAAAAAATATTAATTTTTCAGAACAACCAAATATGATAATAAGGTAATATGAGAGATAATTACTTAGAGAACTAGTTTTCAATCTTTTTTACTTAAAAAGCAACCAATTAATTTTTATTACGTAAAAGACCATTATTCGAATTTCAAAACAATCTATACCAAATTTATCCTCGGTTCTTTCAATAAATACATCTTTAAACTCTAAATCCCTCCCCATCTCCTCTATCTTCGCCCCACCCCTCCCGCAGTGTAACAGACCCTACACAATAGCCACCATCGTCGTCGTCACCACTGTCGCCCTAGGATCCGCCCTCTCCGTCGTCGGGTCATCGTTAGGCCGCTACCTGTCCATCTCACCCATCTCCGTTTTCTTCTCCTCTCACCTAGCACTAGCAAGCCCTACACCACACGGCCATCGCTCCGTCGTCGCCAGACGCTGTCATCGTTGTCGTCCTTGGGTTTTTCCTTTCTGTTGCCACACCGTCGCGTCGTCGTACGTGGTTTCGGAAAATTGTTGTACTCCATTGTAATCCAATGCGAAGGGGCTGGAGTGGGAGAGTTGATTGGTGGTGCGCCACTGATTTCATCGTCATCGAGGAAGGTACGAGCAATGGGTGAAGGCGTTTCTGTGGGGTATTGATTGGTGGTGCGAGAAAGTTGTATCTCTTGTAAATTTTATTGTACCCCTAAATATAAGAATTATCACGGTGTACGTCATTAGATTATTAGAGTTGTACTCTTATGTAGAATTGTTGTACCTCAATAATGAAGTGCGTATTTTTTTTTTTTTTGGTGGAAAATTTGTTTACTTTTTCAATGATTGTCAAATATGTGAATAATCCTTATGAAATTTGAAAAAGAAGCCTTCTACATAATAGAAATTAATTGGTTGCTTTTTTAGCAAAAAAATATTGAAAAAATAGCCCTCTAGGTAATTATCTCTAGAATGGAAACAAATATTTATGTGTTATACAAAATATTTGGATTTATTGACCATCTAACCTAATCAATAAAATATGATTCAAATATAAATCTTAATGATATGATACACCAGTAAAATAACTCTCGATGTTAAGTAAATCCATTTAGTCAAAGACCAAGTCTTATTTCATTTTGTCTAGATTTTTCGTATAATTTTTTTTAAATTTTTTTTTGTATTAGATTTTCATGGTTATTTAAATAATCTCATTTATTTTTTAAATAATTTTTAATTTATTTTTTATAAATATTTATTTAAGATTTAACAATTATTAAATTTATTTCATAAAAATATTTTCATTTTTTCATTTTTTATAAATACTATTTAGTGAAAATTATCAATTAGTCACTTTTTTTCATCTTATTTACCATTGAGTCTTATCATATTTCATCCATTATCAATTGGTCACTTTTTTAAAATCTAAATGCTCCCATCCCTCCTTACCCCTTTCTACTAATAGTTATATACCAAACCCTAATTTTAACCATTATCTCTTTCCTCTGCCGTGACCACCACAACCCTTTCCCCTCTTCACCGGGTCCTCGTTTCCCTCCTCCCTCTCCACTCTTCCCCTTCCCTTTCCTCCATCGCCGACTGCCCTTTCCTCCCTCCCGATGTTAGTCCAATGGTGCATGCAAATCAACGTGTCGATCCGCTCGTCCTGCGCTGTCCTATGTCGTCTTGTACCAGAGCTTGAACATGAAGGCAACGACAGCGACGATGCGGGCATCGAAATGTTTCAATATCTCGTAGAGTAAATACTCGTCCAGATTCATGAATCCAAAGACGGTGATTGGTT
The DNA here is from genome assembly GCA_035668315.1 of Drosera spatulata. Classification (NCBI taxonomy): domain Eukaryota; kingdom Viridiplantae; phylum Streptophyta; class Magnoliopsida; order Caryophyllales; family Droseraceae; genus Drosera; species Drosera spatulata. The sequence goes on along the minus strand of JAOVYX010015722.1, from coordinate 9,430 downwards.
CGTGTTTGTCATCGTCAAGCTTGATCAGCTTGAGCTTGATGGTGGGAGAATTGGTGGAGGAGGAGATAAGGGAGATTGGGCGCTTCGTGGTTTGATTAAGAGGATAAGAGGAAAGTTACGATTGGTGGGTGAGGGAAATGATGAAAAGGTTTGTAAGAGGACAAATGGGAGAGATTGTAAATTTTTTATGATTTTAGGGGATTGACCATTATGAAAGGGTTCGGAAGAGGACAAATGGGAGAGATTGATACGGGGTGTTCGTGCGCCGAGAGCATTATGACGATTGGGATTGAACACGATTGAATCGGGGAGCACTGTTGACTCTGACGGTGGCGTACTGTCAACTCCTTTAACGTATTATCGACTTCGACGGACTCATGATGGACTCCGACGAAGGATGTACTTTCGACTATGAGGACGTACTGTCGACTCCAACAAAGTACTATCGACTCCAACGATGTGTTGTCTGCTCCGACGGGCGCACTGTGGACGAAGGTTAGTGTTATGATTTTTAGGATATGGTTTGTAATTATTGTAATTAGTTTAATATCCAGCATGTTGTACTGGTAATTTATAATCATTTTACATATCCATAAGTCAAATTAAGAGAATTTTTTTCAATAAATTATTCAAACCTACAGAATTTCAGAAATAATTACAAAAAGATATCCGAAGAAAAATAAATCCAAAAACATATAACACCACTTTAACTCTCACTCTCTCCACCACCCATCCTCTTCTCTTCTCCCACTTTTTTCCACCCTCTCTCCCTCATCCTCCTCTACTGCAGCCGTCATCGTCGATACTCGACTGTTGATTCCACCCTCAAATTTAGCGCTCTGTCCCCCGCCATCGCCATCGCCATCTCATCCACCATCGTCTCCGTTCCGCCTCCGATCCCCGGGGGCTTCAACGATTCCACAACCGTCGATCTCATCCTCCACCTCTACATCCATAATTTTCCGTTTGAGTCCAATATCAAGAACATTGTGCTGGAGTTGTTCGCCGCGAATCTAATAAGAGGGAGGGTATTGTTTTGTAGGTAGTGTATAAAGAGTCAGATGGCCTCGTCTGGATTCACGGATGTGTTTGCAGCTCTTGTTGCTGCGATGAATACAAAGTTTTCGAGATTAGGGATTGCTTTTGAGGAGAATTGTGTTGTAGTTTATGAGGGTGTGGATACGGAACGACAAGGTGAGTGTTTATTGTGTGTTGTATGGGCTTTGATGGTTAAAAATACCATAAAACAACTTAAATCTTTTCAAAACACTCGAAACCAAACGAAAAGCGGTAAAAACATCATAAAGCAATCTCAAATCATTTGAAAACGGGAGAATCTGTGTAACGAGCCTTGAAATGACCTTAAAAGACTAAAAAATAACATAAAAACAACTCAAACTTCTTCAATACACTCAAAAACAAATAAAAAAATATGCTAAGAACACCATAAAAGAGTCTCAAATCCCTTCAAAATGTAAGAATCTATCAAAATATCCTTGAAATGACCATGAAACACTCAAAAATACTTGATGTGCCTTGATGTGGGGACTGATATGAGGGAAAGAAATGTTAATTCGATTGACGCTATGTTTCTTTTCTTCTGATGTTCTATTTTGTGTTTGTTTAGGCGCTCTGTTTATTTTTATGTATAGACGCTCTGTTCGATTTTTGTTCAGGCGCTCTGTTCGATTTATTTCAGACACTCTGTTTCATTTTCTGCACAACACAAACTTTTCATTATAAGAATAAGAGAGTTTTACCTATCCTGTGCTTTAACATGGAGCGCAAATAACCATTACATCAAAACAGGATCGACACTGCTAACATGGATGACCTATGCCTGCAGCTGTTAAAATCAAAGATACCAGAAGACCTAGGATTCAGGGCAATACACCCTCGCATTCAAATAAAATGAACCATGATAGCATTTGCTTTCCTTCAATTTACAGCAGCTACAAATCTTCCATAAGCCATCCTCTCCAACCACAACATCCGAGACTCCCATGATCTGGGTGATTTCCTTATCTTCAACACGCATAGCACCATTTTCATAACCTTTTGAGAGTATGGACATATCAGAAATAGATGATCCCTTGACTCAACTTTAACCCTACACAAGGCACAATCAGCATTGTCCCTGAGATTATGTTCATATAGCCATAGGGAGGAACGCAACCTGTTCAAATGACACAGCCAAGTAATGAAAGCATAACGAGGGCGAAAATATTCCATATCACTTGACACCATTTCAGCTTCGCACCAAGAGGACACAAAGCTTTATATCATGCCATAGCAGAGTAGCACCCATCAATAGCAAGGGACCATGAGGCATTACCATTATCAATCTTTACATATCCCATCAGGGCATCTTTGGCAGCAAATAAGGATTTCAAAAGCCATGGGTAAGAAGGTTGTACCTGGTGCTGCCATACAGTATTACCCACAAGATAATATGCATGAATCCATTTGACCCACAATCTATCCTTTTCTTTTTCAATAGCTCACACTTGCATAAATAATAGGGCAATATTCCATTACTTAAGATTTTTAAATCCCAAGCCTCCATCCTGAAGTGGACCTAAGCAACTAAATCCTTTCTACGATTTAATGCTACATCAGACCAAAGAAAAGCACGCAAGATAGCTTCAATCTCCTCCATTACCCCAACTGGTATTAAGAAAAATCTGAGACCAATATATTTGAATGGTTATAAGAACTGACTTGACAAGCACAGCTCTTCCAGCATATGACAGGAAACGAGCAATCCAGGAAATGACTCTTATTGTGATCTTGTCAATAAGAGGCATGTATTGACAAATCAACAATTTCTTTGTAGCAAGTGGGAGTCCAGATAACGAATAAGGAAGCTTCCTTTTTCCATACCCATCAAATTCAAGAGCTGGGTTTCCAACTCAGATGATACCACTCCAATAAACAACTGACTCTTCATAGCATTTGCACATAGTCCAGATAGGTCTACAAATTCTCCCAGCACTGCTTTAATAACAGACAAAGATTTAATAGTAGCCTTCAACAATAGCATCAAATCATCAGCAAAAGAGAGGCTCATAAGCTTCATTCTGGAACTCTTGGGATGAAACCTATAGTGAGGGGATTTTCCAGCAAAAAGCAGGCTACAAGATAGATACTGCATTGATAAAACAAAGAGTAAAGGAGATATGAGATCTCCTTGACGAAGCCCTCGTTTCCTAGTGAAGAAACCTCCAGCTTACCATTAATATTAACGGTATAAGTAATATCAGTAATGCATAGCTTGATCCAAGTGATAAAAATAGCTGGGAATCCCAACATAGTCAACCACTAAATTAGAAAGTCTTATCTTGAGTCATATGCTTTTCTTATGTCGATTTTGGCCATACACCTAGGATAAATTTCCTTCCTTCCATAACCAGCTAGAAGGGATTGAGATAGATTGATATTGTCAATAATACGTCCCCCTTGCACAAAAGCGTTATGGTTATGGCTAACAAGATGACTAAGTACTGCCTCCATCCTCTTACATATAATTTTAGAAATAATTTTATTAATAGTACCAGAGCAAGAGATAGGTCTAAACTCACTTGTTTTAGAAACAAGAGGGATTTTGGCAACCAGACACATGACAGTTATGTTAATCTCTTTCAATATTTTCTGGTTTCTGAAAAAATCCAAGATACCTGTAGTCACCTCCGAGCCAACCACCATCCACCATTTCTTGAAGCCATCTATGCCAGGAGCGTTGGAATCATCAATCTCCCACTGCTTCACATCCTTAGGGCTAAATTCAGCTGTTAAAAGATACTGCTGCTCAAAAGATAATACGGGACCCGTGGCACATACTAGGGGATCAAGGGGGTATGAAGATTGGCCCGGATCACCCAAAAGATTTTCCATGTATCTCTGCATTATATTGCTCACATCACCAGGATTAGTAAGACAGTTGCCTTTCTCATCAAAAAGGTGACACCTATGTTCTCCTCCTCCTCTCTTCTATAATACTATGAAAATATTTAGAGTTTCTGTCCACAAGCATAATACAGTCCTCTTTGCTCGTTGCTTGAGCATGTCATCCTCAACTGCATATAAAGTATGTAACAATGCAAAAGCTTCTCGAAAAAGAGAAAACTGAGAATCATTCTGGTAAAGACGCAGGCAGCTTGATACTGAATGAGCTCATTCTTCTGGGCCTTTATGCGTAAAGACAAATCAAAGAAGAATGCCTTATGTAAATCCCTTAGAGGCTTTTTTAACTTCTTTAGCTTTTGTGTTACCCTATACATAGGGCAACCTCTAACATATACATGCCAGATAGATGCCACCATTTCAAGAAATGAAGGATGTTTTACCCATGAATTCAAGCATCTGAAAGTAGAAACATACCTCTGTCCATGATTCATAGATATAACGCCTGGTCTATGATCAGAGAAGAGAGGTTCCAAAAATAGTGCCGGTGCATTTTCATATTTATCCAACAAAAGGTGATTATCTAATGCACGATCCAGTTTCACATGCATCCACGACTCGCTTCCTTGGTTGTTAAACCAAGTATGATGGCATCCATCCCCAATAAGATCAGTAAGGCCACAAAGAGAAAGACAATTACGCATCTCCAAACATGGTTCAATGGTAATGCCCTCCTAACCAACCTTTTCATCATAAATGATAAAAGGATTAAAGTCTCCACTCACCAGCCACGGTTCATTAGCTGTATACCTGAATCTTACTAAAGAACCCTAAAGCTTAGCCCTTACTACAACAGCATTTGAGGCGTATATAACTGTAAGAATAGCTATACAGTTGCTATCAGATTACTTAATTCTGCAAGAGATATACTGGTTAGAGGTCTTAAGAACTTGCATATCCCACATTTTCAAGTCCCAAGCAATCCAAATCCTGCCATTCACTACATGATAATATTTATTGATGCATTTCTATCTATCAAAACAAGCTTTGCTAACTTTATTGAAATGCTTTGCCTTCACTTAAGTTTCAGGCAAGGCCATCAAGCTTATTCAATTAGCAGAAATGAAATGTCTGATAGGACACTGCTTATCTAACTTATTTACACCCTTAATATTCCAAGAGCAGATCATTTCTACAAGATAGGTAGCATCAAAATCCCCAACTTATCCTTGATAGAATTCTCCACATGCAGCTGGTCCAAGGTTTGAAAACGATTTGACATCAACATTACGCTATCAGATTGAGGATCGGGTAGCACTCCTTTAGGTTCAAGCATGACACCCTTAAGACAAAGTTGCTTCTGCGTTTAACAGTAGACCATCCCACCTAAGTATAAGAAGAGTTCCCAACCATTTGTGGAGAAGGTTTCTACAATTCTGCTTGGACAGGTATCTCAAGTTTCTTAGGCTTCTTTAAGATTCACAGGTATGATCAAGAGGGGAGGTGAATAGGTTGTATTAAACTTTTTCGGTGTAATAGAGCAGAATATTTAATTTGAATACACTGATGACCTTTGCAGACTACCAAGGGTGTTTGCAGCAAAGACTTATGTTTTGAGAATTTGTCTCTGTTTGCTATTGTGATTGATTTCTAACAGTTATAAATTATAAAGTAATGGAAAGAAAGTGAAAAACACAGGATTTATACTAGTTCAAACACTCGTTATCAACTGATAAATGAAAGCTTAGTCCAGTCTTCCCTTGGTGACAAGTGTAGTCAATCCAAGAGGTGAGTTCACTATCTTTTTGTTTTTGGCTTACAAGACAACCCCTTTACAAGTTTGCTAACTTGTCAAAGATGAAGAACCTAGACCCTTTGTACAGATCCCTACCTGGACTCTGCTGTAGCTTCTATTCTTCAATGCAGACTAGTGAATCCTCTTCTTCCTGTTCTTCAATTCAGCTCACTTGAACGGTTTGATTTCAGATTTTTTTTTTGCACACTTTGTACGTTCAATTCTTCGTTCAATAACACTATTCCTTCAGCTCTTTGATCCCCTTTTATAGGCCGAGGGAATAAACCTGTGACTGTACCAGGTCTGATGTTCATAGCTTGTCACATGTGACTTTTCACTAATGTTGACAGCTTGCCTTTTTCTGATCCACGTACTGAACTCTGTACCTTAAATTTTCAATTTGATCAATCCTCAGACGTCTGCCCCAACCTTAGTAACCATCTCCACTACACTCCAGTCTGTTGTAACTCAGTCTGCACTCAGTACCGTTGAGACCTCATCTACAACTAGTCAGTACTGCAACCTTGTCTACACCAAGATCTGATGCAATCCATGCTTTGCTATCTTGGTCCTTATCTGCAGAATTGATCTTAGATTCTGAAGCATTTGCTGGTCTTTTGTTGTCCATGCATGTCTTAGTTGTCTTTCCGAAATTCTTTGTAGTAAGTTACATCTGATAGCCCACAAAGCTCTCCATCTGTGATCATCTGTTCTCCATCCTCTGACTTAGACTGCAGATACCTAACTAATTTCTAGCATAAGCACACTAACACCATCATGGTTGATATTTCTAAGTTTTGTGCATCAATTTCTATACAACCGAAGGGATTGCACATTCCTATCAATCTTCTCCTAAATTGATGCTAACAAAACTTCAAAGTAAAACAACAATCTTACTAACTAAATATACTGTTTAAAAAGAAAATTGTTTGTGCCGAAATCGGGAATATAAGGTACGAGTTCGGAAGTCGGGCCTGCGCTCCTTGGGCCCAGGCGGGGGTCTGCTCGAACGATTGATTTGGGACTGGTCCAGACACGAAAACCTACACGGAACAAAAATAACAAGCTTGGATAGTCGGGCTCGAGGTGAGATCCTCGGGAATCGCCTTCGTTGCCTAAGTCAGTCTTTTTCAAAAAACGACTGTAGTGACTAAAATGGCTGAGTTAGGGTCTAGAGAGAGCTTACCTTCGTCGGTGATAAATGAGGGTATTTATGGGGCACTATTCACCCTCTTCATGGCGGACACTTGTAATCACCTTAGAGGGTGTGGGACTTAGCCATCCATGGGATGCCCCTTGGCATTCCCCATAGGCTCATGGCTTAGTGATGTTGGGCCCTTTGTTGGGCTTTCAGCCCGTAGAATTATCATCATTTTGCACCAACAATGGCCCCCCAAATCCCGAGTTGGAGAGTCCAAATCGGGAGCTCAGTAAGATCAGGACCTTAGCCCCAGGATGATCCTCAGCCTTTGATTAGGGGTTTGGTTGACTGACTTAGCATTCCCTGAGGATTTAATGGAGTTGGGCCTTATCCCTTTTGGGAGCAGATAAGGATGATGATCTGGCCGAGTTGATCCTTATCCATCCAGGAATGGATAAGGTAGAATCCCAACTGACCTCGAAATACGGAATTGGTAATGATGGCGGGAGTTTGAACGTCACATTGGGGACTTCTGGCAATGATGACAGCGTCTTAATGGAGACATCCTATCAATCAATGCAGGAACCATAATGGCGTGGATGACGTGGCGACCTCTGAATGGTCGGTTCTGGATTTTCCAGCCATAATGGTTTGGACCTTACGGTTTTCCCGCCAAAAGCCTGTTAGGGGGAAATGGCCCATTCCCCCTACATTAGGGGATGGTCCCCCCATTCACTTCACATTTTCTCCTACTTCATTCCTGAACTCGTTTTGCTCTTCAACTCGATCCTTCCCGAACTCAGTCTTTCTTCCATTTCCCAAAAGACCTAGACTTAAGAGAGTCCCCTAGGAATCGGGAGAGTCAAGGCAGGAGACACCGTCCATCCCGGGGAGAGAGGCGTACTCGCCTTCTCTGGACTCAGAGGGGGCAGAATCCATACCTAGGGTAGCCGAGTCATCCTCTCCTTCCTACGGGGATGAGTCTGTTTAGAAGGGCTCTCCTGACATCATCGGGGTTAATCCCTGACCTGTTTGCACATCGACCTCTGGGAACAATCTCGGGTCTGTCCTCGAGGTCGGTCCTTCAGGGTCTGCCCCCAGGCGAGGCCCGGCAAACCCTAGCGCCCTAACGAATGCCTCACTTCCCTCGATGTCAAGTCTGTCCTTCTTTTTTCCGATTCTTATCGGGTCGGGGAGGCCTTTGAGTTCTACCTCACCAGGAAAAAACACAGAATCATTTCCTCCTTCGAGCCTCAATTCCTTCTCTTCTATACGGACACACTGGCCGAAGGGTTTCGGTTTCCTCCCCATCCTTTCATATAGTCCGTTTTTTGTCGAACGTGATGTGGCAAGTCACCACTTTCTATCTGTTCGCAATCCGGGACGGGGTTCCCGAGTTTGCCATATCTCCTCAGCTTTTCTTCAATTTTTTCCATGTCGGTCAAAACTGAACTGGGTGGCTGAGCCTGGCTTCCTTCCCCTACCTCAAACTCGTGAGGAAGATTCCCTTCGAGCACAAGGGTTAGAAGTTCAGGTTCCTCCTAGCCAAGCGTAAAGACTGGTACGGTTGGTGTTTGACGACTAGTAAGTCGCGATGGAATGCAAGCGTATGCGAAGTATACCAAGTAATAAATGAGTAAAAGATATCATTCCCACGAGGATCAAATATTCTAACAATCGAAGTATGATAGCTAATCTTGGGTCAAACAATCAAGCATAGCGAGGTTTGAATGTAAAATTAGCTCTACTAACTAAATAGCTAAATAAGACTACCTAACTTGAATAGAATCCAATCTAAGATATGGGAGAAGGGAGGGGTTGTGATGTCGTCTTCCGGTTGTGTGTGTTGTTGCTAAGTGTTGATCTAGACGTTTCAAGTGATCTCAATCGGGTCCTAAGGTGAAGTTTAAGTTCTCTCGAATCATAAACTTACTCTAGCACGACGCCGCTTCTAGCATCGCTCGATGAAAGGCCGTCACGTCTAACTAGGCTAAGCTCGGGTTCCCTTTAATGATTCACATACCACGCATGAGACCTCTCGGTCATGCATTCAACGTATGGGTGAATGGCCATGATCTGATACCTACCTATCCTTCCGGAATCAACACGTATCCTAGATCAAGTCGTCGAAACATTTAAGCATAACCATAAACCTAGATCGCAATCCGAATCGACTAGATCTGCAACAATCACAACATTCCACACAACCTTCCAACTATCACAACCCCAACTAGGAGTTTAGCCAATCATGAGGGGATCAAGAAGAATCATCAAACACCTCATGTGAATGATCATCATCATCAACACTAATAAGAATTAAGATCACAGCTCAACTAAAATGAGATGAAATAAGCAAATTCAAAAAGCAATTTGATAGAACGTGTCAACATCTGATGCGTGCTATCGTTTACACGTCAAATTAATATTTATGAGCACTCACTTGCACTCTATAAATATAGAATTAATACAGTAGTGGAAGTAAGGGTCGAACCCACAGGGAAATCGGAAATGTCCAACTAAACAAACTTAAAGCAATAACTATTCTAGGAATGGGGGGGGGGGGGGTGTTTAAAAGGTGAAAACTAAACTAA
>JAOVYX010015721.1:0-26882 GCA_035668315.1 Drosera spatulata | reverse complement strand
CCTCAGATCTCAGATCTGGACGGTCGCCGCCCGTGATCTTCGACCACATCAAGGTTATGTTTCACCACAAATCAGCCAACCACTGAGAGGACGTAGATGAAGCAGATCAGATTGGACTATTCGGACTCGAAGGAGCCGAGGTGATCGTGGATGATCCAGCGTGGCTGGGAGAAGGAGATCGGACTCCAACTCGAACCCTAATCGTCACTTCATTGCCTTTCATTTCTCTCCACAGCAGCGGCTTCAAGGTGGTTCCGTTTCCCCCTTGATGGACCCCTCAGATCTCAGATCTGGACGGTCGCCGCCCGTGATCTTCGACCACATCAAGGTTATGTTTCACCACAAATCAGCCAACCACTGAGAGGACGTAGATGAAGCAGATCAGATTGGACTATTCGGATTCGAAGGAGCCAAGGTGATCGTGGATGATCCAGCGTGACTGGGAGAAGGAGATCGGACTCCAACTCGAACCCTAATCATCACTTCACTGCCTTTCATTTCTGTCCACAGCAGCGACGTCAAGGTGGTTTCGTTTCAGCCTTGATGGACCCCTCGGATCTCAGATCTGGACTTACGCCCGCGATCTTCGACCACATCAAGGTTATGTTTCGCCACCATCAGTCAACCACTGCGACAAGGTAGAATAAGCAGATCAGAGCAGAGCAGATCGAGCCACGATCGAAATCGAACTCGAATCCGTTCAACTCGAATGAGAACTTCGATCGATCGTCCCATCAGCGGCGTCGGGGAATCACCCCCTATCGATTGCACTCATCTTCGATCTCCGTTTCGCTGGAGATGAAGACGATAGCCGTCGACTTTGGCCGCAGGGGTTGATTTCGGATCTGAGGTAAAGAGGGTGATTAGTGATTAATCGGAGATGGAAATATAGCCGTTGGGGAGTCTTCTGCGTTAAGAAAACGCAAGGATCTTGATTTTTTTTTATTTTTTTTTATATGCCTGGTGTACGTTATTTTTGAATTTCAAGTTTTTGAACTTTGCTTATATACTTGTTCCATATCATTTAGAGTTGTAATGGTTAATTTTCATATTTTTTAAAGAAAAAGTTTGATTAGTGTTATAGACTATTAGATATTATTTTATGAAATACTTATTATTAATATTAGGATTTTTGTCATATAATTCTCTCAAATTTTTATTAATTTCATATAAGTTTATCAAATCTTCATAATTCTAAATTAGTCCTTTCATTCCTTATTTACAAAAAAAATGATGTATACAATCCAAATCTTCTTTAATTCTAACAATACAATTGTGATATTTCAAGAATATACCCGATTTGTTTTTAATTCATTCACATTTTTCGATAAAATAAACAATTATTTGAAAATAAAAATAAAAAAATAAAAAAAGGATTAATGATAATTTAAATTGTATATATTACTAATATGTGTAAGGAACGATCAAACATTATTCAAGGAGCAACAAAATTTTTCAAAATATATATTGAATATTGAAATATTCATTGAGATTACAAAATTAAAGAGAAAGAAGAAATATACATTTATAGTGAAACATCATTTAAGTTACATATTTTTGTCAGATATGAGCTGTCAAACAATCAAACATTATTTAACAAAAAATCCAACTACCTAATCTGCATCCCTATCTTTCTTTATTTCCATCTCTCTCTTTTTTCTTTTTCTTTTTTTTATTGGTTTCATTATGTCATTCACCGACTTATCAGTTTCCTTATTTTGATGTGGAAGCTGCTCACTGAAAGCCTTGATCTGCTCATCAACTTTTTGGTTGCTGCAACGGATGAGTGGATGATGTTATCTTCAAGGATCTTTGTCTGATCATATTTTTTGGTCGTCAGCATAGAATGCATCTTCTTCTGCTCTTTCTTCATCATTTCCACAGCTTGATCCAGTAGTCTTCACAGCTTTATTATCCATCTTCACTTGTTTTCTTATTTCGGCTCTCGTTTCAGTGAGCATTCCCTTTAGATGGTTCTCTTTCATCCAGCTAATTATAATGAAGCCCCAATTTCCTTCAAGTTCTCTCCACGTTTTAGACGGAATTTTCGTAATGTAAAAGACATTTACGCGTATAGCATGCAATGCCAATAGTTTCAGGCCAAAAGTGCGAAAGAAGATTTTGGATCTGGATTCCCTTTGACTGTTTCACTTTTGAACATGAAATTCTATACATGATGATATGAGATTCTAACTACGAAAATGATAGTAGACGTTCAAGAAATGATACAGTGACCAACTCTGATATCAACACATATCTACTAGTACCTACACTTCCAACGTGACAATGCACCAGCGATGGAGCACAAGCCAAGTTAATTCTAGACATCAAAAACCGCTGCTGAGGACAAACTCAGGACCCCTGCCGGCTGCGGCCAACACTTCTTCGACCTCTACAAGGACTTCAAACGATCAAGGCTGCTGAGCATCCATCCTGCTGCTAGCTGCACAAAGTGAAGATGCCTCAGTCTTGATTGTCCTCAATTTGTTAGAGGAGGATATATGTGTGCCCATAATTTTGTTGATTACTGAAAGTTTAGGTGGATTCCGTTAAAAATCTCGTGGTTTTTTGTCCTCATGGGTTTTTCACGTTAAAAGTTTCATACTCTTCAGCTTTATGGTTTGATTGATTTGTTATCCACTTTGAAAGTTTCAATAAGCATTTGAGTGTGTTTAGCCCAACAGCCCTCCAGTGTTAAGTTAGAACAAGTCCAACCATCAGTCAAAATTGATATCATTGTTATAATTTGACATCAAATGAACAAAATAAAACTCCAATCAATAATTATATCTGATGCTAAAACAGAACTGTAACAAACTTGGTTTCAAATTTGGAACCAAATTTAAATGTAGTCATTTTTGTGATGTCATCTTTCATTTAAAAATCATTTGGAATCACGTAATTCTAAAATAAAATCAAATATTGAAACAAGAGTTTTATATTTTTGTTTAAAAGTATTTTTTGGTGTTAAATTATAACAATGACTACACTCATTTTAACTCTATGATTGGACTTGCTCTTATGTTATAGTAGCTCTTTAAAATGACCTTAAATGTTTCTTTGCAACTTTTTATACCCTCTCATCTTGAACTCACAACTTTTACTGTATTTCAACTTGCTAATCGTGCAAATAACAGACCTCTAAGCAGATGTGAATCTCCTAAAACAGAAGAGTGAGTACGCAATTTTTAGCTCTAATGGTTGACAACAGAAGGGACAGGAGAGAGCAACACACACCATTCGAACAATTATCATAACACATGCGAGAATTACTTGTTAGAATTATACTTACGCACCATTAATAATAGAGCACAAACATATAAATCGAAGAAATCTTTCACGACTAGTCTTCATTAGAAACACAGATGTTCAAGCCCTAATAGGTATGCAATTAGGCAGCATGCCTAAACTCATACTTATATTCATATACCGTTTCCAACATACGTATAATTGCACAAAAAGAAGGTAACAAGTAACAAACGAATATAGTGAAAAATGGAGGAAATACTTGGGCGATGGTGCACAACACCATCACAAAAAACAATAAACACCATGTTAAAATATAGGAAGAACATCATCAGTTCTAGAATCAAAGCCTCCGCGCATGCCCATGTCGATGTTAGGATCATTTGGTTGTCTTTGGGAACGTAACTTATGAACCGAGGATCTTCCTTGACAATCATACAGAATTCCCTTGACACGCACTGGAAACGCACAAGCGATTTGAAGTCCACTAGAGGCAGAAATTCCCTGATGATATCTAACGGAATATCTCTTGCTCCATCTTCCACTTTGATGATACCGTACATTGGCGAAGCTTTCCTCTTCATCTCATGGCATATGCGTTCCCAACTTTTTTTTTGTTCGTGGTTTAATCGTTTAGATAGTAACCAGTTTGTGCATCCTTACAACTAATATGGGATGAAGGGACACTAAAAAAACAAGGGTTTTAGCGACTAAAATAAATTTGTTAGTGACTTTTTTGCGATCAATTTAGGATGTTAGTCGCAATATATATTGTCTTTTTATTTTTAATAAAAAACAGTGACTTATCACCACCAATACGTTATTTAGTCGTCCTTTTGGCGACGAATTTCCTACTTAGTCGCTAGATCTAGATATTGCGACGAATGTATTGATTAGTCGCTATTAGTCTTGACCATACCATTCTCCCTCTCCATATTTTCGATAGCATTTTTGGTGAGGATAATTGATATTGGTTGTCATTTTATATTTTGACGATTAAACTTAATTTTCATTGCTATAATCACGACTAAATTCAACTTTTAGTCTAGATGAGTTACAATTGCATGAGTTCGCTTGAATTGTTAAGGTCTCAGATTTTTTAGGTAAACAGGTTGTTTTTCATGTTTTCCTAGACTCGAAAGTAAGCAACAAATCGTATGCATTATTGATAAGAGAACGAAAATATTTGGAAAAGCATCAATCCTACTCATTGTGCATAAAATTTAAAACAAAATAGCTCATTTTTTAAGATGTGATGCTTATATTTGGACTTTTCAGGATTCTGTTCAAAACTAAAGACTATATGTGTTAAATACAAGTACTGTCTTCGATTTCTTAGTCACTTAATATCCTTATTCTAGTGATTGACCTGTTTTTATGGGCAAATGAAGAAATTCAATTTTATATTCTTATCTTACAAATTGAACGTATAGAGTAAAAATCTGATAAATCTTTACTCATCTTATTTTAATGGTACGACTAGATCACGATGTGGAGGCATCGGGAGTGGATGTACCAAAAAGTAGAAGGACACTCTCTCCGCAACACATTTGTACAAGGTGTAGATGAGTTCATACGCTTCGCAACAAGCTTAGATATCTGGAACAACCCCGGATATCTTGATTTAGGCTGGGTTATCATATATGAGACTATCACGACGAGACTGACACAGGTTAACCAAATCAGGTAGTTGCATCAACATCCATGGGGTATACGCAAGCTGCTAACCCATTTAGGGACATGGTGGTAGATGCCTAAGCTCCAAATGTCGTCCCATGATGCTGAAAGGGTTGATGACGAAGTTCCACCACCTGAAACTATGAAGTTCTTTGAGATGCTAAGCAATACGGAAAGACCCTTGTATGACGGATGTCAATTAACATTGTTGTCCGTTGTCACTAGGATTTTGAATTTAAAGTCAGAGTTCAATCTTCAAGTTAGAGCGGTGGACTCCATTGTCTCCTTAGTCAATGACATATGTCCAGATGATAATGTAATGATAAGAACTTTGTATGCTACTAAGAAGTTGCTACGTGGATTGGAAATGCCTCATAAAAAAAATTGATGTCTGCCCCCGAGGATGTATGCTGCACTGAAAGGAGTCTTCAGACCTAGATGAATGCTTAGTTTGTGGTGATGCTCGGTTCAAGCTTAGCTGGAGCGGGAAGAGGCGCATCTCTCTGAAGGTGTTGACCTATTTTACATTGGCACCTCGTTTGCAAAGATTGTATGATTGTAAAAAGAATGCAAAGGCGATGACTTGGCATTATGAAAACAGACGCGTAGACGGAGTTATGGCACATCCTTCTGACTCTCCTGCTTGGAAGCATTTGGACAATTAATACCCTTCACTTGTATCTGAGCCGCGAAATGTGAGGATGGGCCTCTACACTGATGGGTTTGCACCGTTTGGGAAAAGCGACCGCCCATACTCTTGTTGACCTGTAGTGCTCACCCCATACAACCTGCCTCCCGCAATGTATATGAAGAGACTATACATCCTCTTGTCTTTGTTGATACCCGACCCAACATCGCCAAAGTCTAATTTTTACGTATACATACAACCTTTGATCGATGAACTGAAGGCTCTCTGAGAGAGTGATGTCCCTACATATGATGTGTTCAGAAGGCAGGCCTTCGTCTCGAGAGTAGCTGTTTTATGGACGGTGAGTGACTTCCCTGGATATGGGATGTTGTTTGGTTGGACCACTGCCTTACAGTTGGCATGCCCGTATTGTATGGAGAAAAAGAAATCATTTTATCTAAAGCACGATAAGAAATAGAGTTGGTTCGATTGTTACTGTTGTTTTCTGCTTTTGACCATGCTTTTAGGGGGAACAGGAATGGATTCTTGAAGAATAAACTCGAGACCGATCCCCCACCGCCTACACTGTCTGGGGATCAAATATGGGACCGTGTACAGCATGTTCCGACAACTATGGAGCGAAATTTGGGGGGATTGCCTAAGCATTTTAGTGGTTTCACACGGATCAAAACTGGAGCAAGCAAAGCATACTGTGGCAACTACCGTATTAGAGTTCCCTCCTAATAAGACATAATCTTGATGTCATGCACATTGAGAAAAATATGTTTGATAATGTGACAAACATCGTCATGGATGTGATCGGTAAAAGTGAAGATAATGTGTCAACTCGAAGAGACTTGAAGCTCTTCATTGAAAGAGGAGAAATATGATGCTACCATTAAGCTAGTAATGCCAAAGGCTCCATATGTTCTAACAAAAGAGGAGAGGATGGTTGTATGTTCGTGGATTAGACAGTTAAAGTTCGCAGATGGTTATGTTTCTGACTTAAGTAGATGTGTGCATCGGAATGATTTAACACTGGGAGGATTCAAAAATCATGACCGTCATGTGTTTATGCAATGGTTACTACCTGTCGCATTCATGTTATTGTTATCACAGAATGTGTGGAAAGCATTGAAGGAGTTAAGTCAGTTTTTTCGTGACCTTTTTACAACCACGGTAACAGTTGAGGACATGGAATGATTTGAACGTAGCATTTCAGAGATATTGTGTAAGATGGAGTGGGTTTTTCCACCTTTATTTTTTAATTCAATGGAGCATTTATCTATCCATTTGCCATTTGAAGCGAAACTTTGTAGGCCCCCTCAATACAGATGGATGTTCTATTTCGAACGGTGAGGATTATTGTACTTGATGCTCATCACTCAATAAGTTTGTGCATAATTTTTCTTACTTATAATCAGAACATGGTTTTCTGGCGATGTTGCACACGCGATTAGGTGTCATGAAGCGAAAAGTCACGAATAAAGCACGTGTCAAGGGTTCGATTTGCCAAGCATATTTGGTAGAAGAGATGTCTGATTTTTTTTTCTAATTATTTCAAAGATGATGTTGGCGTGAGAACTCTTGATACTCCAAGAAATTTTCGCAAAAGTGACGCTGTTGTTGACGAAGACAATCTCTCTGAAATTTTTAGGCGCAACTCTGGTTGTCCATCTACAGAATCTGGAGGATATCCGGCTTTTCTTACTGTAATACCCTAGAATTTTGAGGGTTTTGAGATGAATATATAACGTCACGGTGTTAAAATAAATCGTGTTCAAAGATTATATATTTAAATCTAAGAAAATATTTGATTAATTAAATCAAATATGACGATGGAATATCGGGATGATTAGTTGAACGCGCCAATAAACGTTACGAACGAATAACGTTACGTTGTTATAACGTTATATACGTTGCGCGCAAGGACTATCGATTTAATCCCAAAAATAATGAATTATGACCCGGGAGGTCATATCTTCATACACGGAGAAAATCTATCGATGCAAATAGATTTTTCATGGATTAATATTACGAGATTTGGATGAATAATGGATTGAACGAGGCGTTTCGTGAAACGAAACGTGGGTTTAAACCCATCACACCGAACACCCTCCTTTTCCCTCCACTTCACCCACCCCACTCCCGTACACACCACCACACCCACCTTTCCCACTTCCACTCTATCACTCTTGCCTCCAGCCGCAGCACCACACCAGCAGTCGGCCACCTCTCCTGCAGCCACCACCATCATCATCAACATCAACATCATCATTATCATCAACATCATTATCATCATTCCATCACCGTCATCATCTTCACGATCATCAAGACAAAGGCAGCAACAGCCCGGGAGAAGATTCAACATCGGCAGCTCGTCCAGAGAACATCAAAGGATCCGTTCGTTTGATCGTGTGCATAAGAAAATCAAACACGTTCGAGGTAACCTCACTCGTCCGACACACCTCTTCTTTTCATTCACACGATTCAAACACGTCCGTGTATACTTTGGGACGTGTTTATGCTGTGTTAGACGTGTGTGGAATGATTTGGATGCTTAAAAACGTGTATTGAACGATCCAGGACGGGCAATGAGGTTTCCTACAGGTTCTGGCCGGAGATTTGTCGCGTCCGCGACGAGGGGAAAATTTAGGAATTTCCTGCATAATGGCGTCGCGCCCGCGACGTCCCCGGATCCCGCCCGCGACGGGAGAGCGTCTCACCGCCGACGGGGGAGCATCGCGTCCACGACGTCCCTGGGTCACGCCCGCGACGGAGGTGGCCGCTGTCTAGTTTGATTTCCCGCAAGCTCACATCCTTTTGTGGATTGAAGCCTTCAGAGGAGTTGGCATTGCATAGAACCCGGATGGAGTTGTTGTACAGGTTTGAGTTTCCCTCTGAAGCATGTGGAGCCTGCATTGGTATTTTCACAAGATAGGAACTGATATATCAGATCATCATAGTGCAAGACAGTTCTTCATCAAATCACCTAATTCCGTCAAAATAAGGTCCCAACCGTTCCCTTTCAATCGGTTAGTAAAACATATACTTTCACATACATTAGGCTTTTTAAAGTCCAGTAAAAGATGCAAGCTTTCGTCTATCTTCATTGTTGTGTGCATGTAACATATCTTGCTGTCCGGTATTTTATGTATAGTTCTTCGTCAATGTTTCCGTGCTTGCATAAGCGAGGTAGGGGAAAGTGATAGAGAAGAAGAGCATTACCCAATCATGGCACGAAACCATGAAATGATAAGCTCCCTGAGTTCTATTCCAGAAAGGGTGCTTGGAGGAGATGACTTTGACATAAACTGATACAAAGTGCTGAAGAGGTGCGTACTTGAGTGTCTTGTTGATGTACTCGACCATCCATATTACACTGAAGGGCATGAAGAAGACATGAGCAGCACGAGGATCTGTCATCCTGAACCTCCCACTTCCGTGCTCCATCTCATCGATGAATCTGCCTTCGGTGCTGTATATGTCCTTGCATGGACCGCTGTGCACAATTGGAGGCTCGCCCTCTTCGTATACATAGACCTTGAACCTCTTCTCCATTTCCATGTAATTCCTGAATGTAGTTTGTAGACATAAGGATCCTGTTTTGCTCGATAGTCGCAGTCACGACTATAAGAATGTTACCGCACTGAAAATTAAAATTGAAGGAACCAAAGAAAGACCAGAGAACAATAATGCTGGACAATTTCATATTCCATTATTCCCTGTATCTAATTGTTCCATAGCTGAGGCGATTTCCTGAAGTTCTTCTGAAGAACAATACGATCTCAAATTCACTCTCAGAGTATTATTCGCAGTCTAATTGGACAAAAGCAAAGGTCTCAAACAAACCATCGGCGACAAGCTAAAGTTATTCCCTAAAATAATCCGTTAATGATCCAACGATCTATCTAGGTTAAGTATTAACATTTTCAATACTTTTTTCAACAATCGCCTGGCTTCTGAATAACTTTCCCACCCAAAAGAGAAGCTCGAATCTTAAACTATGAGTGGGATCATCACATCTTCAGCTCCAAGTCTTGTCTGCTAGAAACCCCATAACTAGACATCAATCAAGTGTGTATACTAAAAGAATGCAGCACTGTGCATTCAGTTCATCATAGTATTAATGTTGAGATCAAAGGTGACACAAAGTACTCAATGGTCATGGTGACTTGCAAGCAAAGTAGTCATCAAGGTTGATACTTCCCCACCTGTGTTGTTTTAACTTTCTATAGATACAATTATGAGCTAGCTAGTTTATGGGCATGTTTAGAGTACTCTTTTCCCTTTCACTGTTACATCCCTAATAAGAACTCCGTTACTCCCTAATAAGTACTCCGTTACTCCGTATGACATATCTTGGGATCATAGATTTAGATTATTGAGTGGAAGGTGCGGATACAGCCTGTTAGAAGCCGAAGGTTAAAAGTATCATTGGCATAAGGGACTCCGGTGTCATCATTCAATGGAACTTCCTACGTTGATTGAAGACCGTGAGGCGACCATAAAATCTATTTAAGTATGATCACTACAGGATTTAAGTAGTAACTAACATATGCAAACTCCCCATCCACCACGCTAGAATAATTATGCATCTAGTAACACAAGCGAACCCTCAGTTTTCAATCAAGCAGTTTATATTTCTCTTCCCTGTACACAGTAACACAGGGATTAAAAGAGAAGTGTCACTAAAACATCTACACGTGAAATAGACTCACTAATTGATCGGTAAAGCCAAGATAAGTTACTAGTGCCAGAGCCCACTAATTAGAGAAGTCAATGGGAAATTAGGCATTTCAAATTTTAAGAACATCAACTAAATTCTAATAAGATACTGATAATCTTATTATGAATCTTTCACTGCAATTTGAAATTCGAAATTGCTAGACGTCATGAATATGAATCTTACAATGTTTCTTGATTTGAGACTTATTAAATACTTCCTTCCCTCCATTTAGGCTAAAATATAAATATTAAGAAATTTTAATGACATATTTTAGTAATATAAGAAAATTCTATTTTAGTGATAAGTTGTTCAAGGATTGTATTAGATGAATCAAAGAATGAAGAACAATGAATGAATGGATAAAATTGACAAGAAACTTCAACTTTTATCTAGATTATTTCAAACGATAGATATTTTGAAAATTTATTCAACTTCCTTACATATTTTGAAATTTTACTCAACTTCTCAAAAAACTAATAAATTGAAACGGAGTGAATATATATTGATCCACGGTAGATATTGCACTGAATGTAATGATTATTTTGGACATATGTTACATGACCACATTCCTATTCATAGAAATCTCAACGCGTAAAAAAGCACGAATTCCATAACTCTAAAAACGAAACTCACTGGAAAAATGCGCGGGGATCACGATAGATGAAACTCGAACTCCAATTCACTCCATCGACTTCGACGATCGACGCATTCGTCGCCGATTGCTCTCCTTTCATCGTCGCCATTCGAATCGCCGCTCGAGCTCTCGCAAGTCCTTCCTCCACCGCCTCTGTTCTCCTCGCTTCTCCGCTCTTCCTCTGCAGATCGAATCAAACACTTCAAATCAATAACCAGTGATTCAAAGCCAAAAAACACAATCGAATTCCAGTCAAACTCGTCGAACACATTTCCATCATTAACACATAATCGGAAACTAGAAATCAAGCATCGATCGCGATCTCCACAGATCAAAATCAAAATCGATGGACAGAGAGATGATTACAGCGAGGATAGTGAGATTAGCGATCCGCTCACTCGCCGAACTCGCCTGTCGTTGACTACGCTCTGCGGCTCGACGGAGCCGGGAACTCGTGTCTGCAACTAAACGGAGGAGATCGAGAAACCGCCGAGCTCAATCAAGCTACCTCCGCCTCCACCAGATCCGTAAAACTTGATCACACCAAACCGGTCGACGGCCAACACGATCAGCGCGAAGAATCCGACGATCGATGCCGCGGTGAGTTTCGACACTCCCAACGACCGCGCTGCAGCCATGAACTCGTCGTTGTTCGAAATCGGAGTTTGATTCCGTGTGGTGATAGATTTTGTTGGTTGTATGAATGCAGTGAGGGGTTTTGATATTAGATTTTTTGGGGAAATTTGAAAGTTGAAGTGAGAAAAAAAGCCTACTGTGTGTGTATAAGCAGAGGAGAGGAGAGGAGAGGATTGTCCTCACAGTCTTGCTGGTTGAAATGACGGAATTGACCCTGGAGGATTTTCAGTTGGTGTTTTGAGCGCCAAGGTGGAGTGGAGGGAGTGGGGTGAGGAAATTTAGGGAGATTTGTTGTTTCAAAATTTCGGCATTGGATGGAATGTAACTGGGAGAAAACATGGGGATGAAAGTAGGGAGATGTATCTAATTAGATGAGTTTTGAAGTTTCACTTTCATTTCTTGTGGTACAAGAAACTCTTTCGTTGGGTTAGAGACGCGGTTTAAGCAACCAGAGTTATCTTGACCAATATCTAAGTTCCTTCCTTGAAAGGATATATTGTGAACTTTTTATGAATCATTGATTAAGTTAAGGAATCAACTGACGAATGATCATGTATATTTACTAATACTTAACCTGATTTATTTTAACATTATTTATGTAATTTATATTATGTATATTTTTGATAACTACATATATCTATGTTAATTCATATAGATATATAAAATATTTGAAAATTCTATATGATGATGATGTTAAACTATTTAAGTGGTTATTATCTTCTAATGATGTCATAGCGAAATAAATATGTAATAATATTGGAATAATATGTATGAGATAATGAGAAGACATTATAAATTAAATATATTAAATATAAATTATAAATATTATGTCATTAATATAGAATCGACCAACCAAACCTGATATCAAAATAAACCAAAATTTCTTGCCAAAAAAGCTTGATGTATCTTTATATGTTTTAATAGATACCACATCTTTTTTGTCAGTCTCCTTTTATTTTCGAATAGTTGTTGTTTCAAATTCCTATGCTAGAGCTACTGTAAGTTTTACATAATTATTTAGTTATTATATGATTTATTTTGTTAAAGATACATCATAATTGTTTGGATTAGTTCATATGGTGAGTCAATATTATTAGATTGTGAAGAATCATGACCAATTAATTAGTCATTATGGATTTGTTATACATTTAATATATTATCAACCAAATTTATTATCAAACTTTGATACCTAAAAATCCAAATATAGCATTATATATATATATAAATAGATAGATGTGCGAGAAACCCATATTAAGGATGAGAAAAGTCTTTCACAATATAGATAAACCGTCAATCATTTCTTCTATTATCAATTGATATTTATGTTTGAAATTAATGTTTGTATACAATGCCATGTTAATACCTACCAAGAGACAAGTTCCCAAAGTTATATGGCAATACCTATCAAGAGATGAACCTAGTAATCAATTGATGGACTCATCTCTTTGCCCCTAAAGACACCTTGATTAATCTCTCATTCTGCTCACGTTAGTCGTGATGCACCTCTTCGTCATTGACCAAAAAAGGTGTACTGTTTAATTCGTGATCATAAACCCTTATTAAAACGTAAACTTTGCTTCAAACATTTTACATGCCACTATATCAGCTAGTACTAAATTATACTACCAAACTATGAGTTAAGAGCAAAATGATCATGATCATGAGCTCAGGATGCATTTTGACATCACGAAATCAAAATTAAGTTTGCGAATTCTTGGATCGTCCGAGAGGACGGCTAGCTACATATACAATATCAACATGATAGGATGCTGACTTCTATAGCTTCCTTTCTGGTTCTTAATTTTACTTACTCCGCTAATATTGTTAGCTAGTGCTATTAACCTTCTATGTGGCATTACTCTAACATGATATAAACATAGGCTTGGGATGATTCTGTATAGCATGACATAGAAGTTTAGGCAGATACATATCCAATTCGCTGATTAAGATCACAAAACGGCTGTTAACAGTCTTAAGAACATAAAACAACCGGCAACATTAACTGAACAAGGTCGGACAGTTCAACTCTATGAAGCAGAACTCATTACGAGGTAACGGCCATGGATAGTAAAGCTTGTCTGGCTCTGCATGAACTCGCAAAATCACTATGCTCGACGTTAACAATGCAGATGCTGAACGAAGATCTTTTCATATGTTAAAAAGTACCTGGCAAATATACACATAATCTCACTGCTTTCACTTGACATGTATCAATTATGCAGGACAACTCAGTCCCTTTATTGTAGATGACATTATACAGTATAAAAACAGTGTGGATGCTTTCCCTTTTCCTCCACAGCTAAAAAGAGGCGTATATGGAAACAAAGATACATTATACGAGCTTCTGTATGAGGAACATCATATACGAGGAAGATATGTGTTATCAACACAAAAAAAATAAAAGCTTGATTCGAGTCGATATGGAGAGAGCCGATTGCCCTGCAGAACTCAAAGAAGTCCTTGGGATTCATCATAAAACAAAATCGTTGTACAAAGTAGTGAGGAAGCGAATAGCCAAACTGAGAATGGAGCCGGTGCAAGCTTGAGATCTGCCATTTTTTTAGGACTTGAGAATCCCAAGTTTCCCAAGAGCGGCTGAAATGTCTTCAGGATTGCTTCCTCCAGCTAGTACGATGTTTGGGCTGTCGAATGAGACCACATGTTCCAATGGATAGACTCTATTCGCGTGAAGCTTCCGTGCCTCACTGCAGACCCCTTTTAGCACAATTTTTTTGTGAATCCCTCCTAGCAGAGTTTCATAATCTGTATCTCCATATTCACCCGTGAACACCACGAAATTCGATAACTCAGTGTGCCACCTCACATAAAGGTACCTGGAAGAGCAAAAATATCCACATTTAATGAATCAAAGTCAGGGGGTAATGCATAAACTATGAACCCAGGTCATGCAAGACCTTCATGAGAAGGAAGGTTGTGGTCGCAGTGATGCAAACACATAAAGTTCTCACTGCCAGTTTCAACAGATTAAATGGGGAATGAAATCGCCAGTAGAATACCAGAGATCTGAGTTAGGTTCCAGAACACGTTGATTAATGCTCATAAAAATTGGGGACCTAAAAGTTGTCCCTAGGTATTGGCTCCACTTATTAGCCACATCAGAGTTTTCAAACCGATTAATAACCATAATTACCTGAGTGCTTGAGATCTAGAAGCCATGACAGGGATCACGTTGAGTCTGGTACCATTTAGACAATATATTGAATGGCAACGAAGAGCTTGGAACCTCAAGAACTTAAGAAGCTCCTTCAAAGGTGTCAACTGCAACAGCCAGAGACCATATAAATATGCTGTCAGGAGAATAAACCAGGCATCTATGCTGTCAGGAGTAGAAGGAGATAAAAGGAGGCATAATCATCTATGCTTTCATAAAACAACTTAAATTTAGCGAGCCGTGTCAACATGAATAATAACAGATAATAGAACAAATGGGCCACCATAAGAGTTCTATTTGATAGATAGCTGATTGTAAATTGTTTCTTGTTGCTCTACAAGTAACACAGTCAACCCGAGGCTAAGAAGTGGCAAATTCAAACTCCAAGCACAGCTCTGTGCCCAAAACAAAATACCAGACTCAATCAATTGATATATTTTTTTTTTTTTGAAATTATAATCAATTGATATGCTAATCCTGTTTGGCATGTCACTTTAAGATAGAAAGTGGATCACCAGGAATAACAAAACCTCTTTCTGTTGCCCTGATGAGGACAAAAAACATAAAATAAAGCTTCAAAAGCTGTAGCTTTCTGTAATCGTCTTCATGGCATGTTATAGGATGTATAAGAATAGCCACGGGACTGTGATCTCTTGCATGGCAGGATTTGCATGCTGCTCCACAACTTAATGTGTGTATGCTTTCGGGCATAATTGCACCATGCCGATTGCCCGTCAAGGATTTCACTCATATAAGGGAACACCACACTTCCCGAATCCCATATAAGAAACTGACTATTTCACTTCAGTTAATAAAGTACAAAGCAGGCAAAGCAGATTCCAGTTTTTCTTTTTCTTTTTCATTTTTGATAATTCAGAAAAGAGATTAAGGGCAGAGGGAAAGAAACCAAGGACTCTAGGTAGGTTAGAATGTACTCAAGGGAATTGTTATCGTAAGCTCATCATAAGATATATGGATTATACTTTTTGAGACCATTGAGATGGAAGGGCACTAGGAGAAACCACAATTCAGGATACTTCTAAATATAGGACAAAAAGTGATATGAGACTATCACCAGTGAGAAGTCATTGACTTTGAATGCATAGCAATGAGTTGTGGAGGCGGAATCCTCAGCAATAACAATCTGTGCACCATCTTGACCCTTTTTCTCATTGACCGAAGTAGCCCATTTCACCAATGTCTTCCGCAAATTCTCTCCTCCCCAACGATAATCAACATGGGAATGGTAATTTGAATCTTTTATAAAAGGAAATCCAGCAGATTTGTCCTCAGCCCTCGTAGACGGATAGTAGAGTTCGCCCCCACTGTTGCAGATAAAAGCATCGAATTCTGAGGCACTCAATCCACCGGATTGTATAATCGAGTTCAGCTCAGCGATAGTCAAAGCTGTTGAAATAACAATTCCAACGGGTCCTTTGGATCTGAGATCCACAGCCGCCTCGAGAACCGTCCTCACGATCTCAAGTAAACCAGAACTTGAATCAGAGTCAACAGCAATGACAAACACATACTTCCTCCTCCGAGCTGCATGACCATGTAGATTGCCACCATCGATGTGAGCCTTATCCATAGATTTTGACAATTTTAGCACGGCGTTCTCCATTTTGCTCTTAGCATCGACAGCATTTTCTTCTGAATCCAAGGTATCATCAAGATTACTACCGCCCTCTGTCTTCTCACCATCTAAAGAGAGTTTTAAATTTAAAGATATATCTTGTATGTTCAGAGAGTCACCAGGCGAATCCGATTCTGATTCCTCAAACTTGAGGTCACTTTTCTGCCAATTTGGCTGCCTTGGTTTGCAGCTGGCGATACGAGATAAATATGTCTTACAGTGCTCTGTCCACGAAAAGAGATGGATATTTTTCAACCCTGCATTCTTACACTTCGACCATAATTGCTTATCAGCAACAAGCTTAAGAAGAGCATCAGCAATAGATTTTTGATCATGGGGGTCAACGAGCAGCCCGTTGTCTAGAACCTGTAATCAGTTCAATCATAAATTTTGAGTATTGAAAAATAAGTATCTGAAATAAAGGTGAAAAATCCACCGTAAACCATCAAGAAATACTCACTTTAATGATATCAACAGGACCACCATTCTTTGTAGCGACAATAGGCAGACCATAAGCTGCAGCCTGTTCGGCAAAAAGATTCATTTCTGATTAGATATACGGACCATCAGGTGAATCTCATAGCTTAGGACAAGATAAGAAGAGGTACCTCGATTAAAGTCAGGCCGAATGGCTCGATGAAAGCTGGGTTTATGAAGACACCCTACAAAACCAAGACAGAGAGTAGGATATAAGAAGGCATGTGAATAGCCATCTACTGTTTCTACAAAAGGCATTAGGCACATAAAAGAGAAAAGAGATTGCTAAGCAAGTTATGCAAACCACCAGAAAATAGTTCTACTCTCAAGAATCATAAACACTATATGCAGTAGACTTGACAGGATTCGGGTGCTATCAAGAACATTAGAAACAGAGGAACATGAAAATGCACCGGTATCAACACGTATGAAAAAGCTAGCAGCTAGATAGTTCATCCATGGTACTACTATTAGGCACAAATACGTAGATAGAATCCATAGGAAAGGAGAAGAAAATACCTTCGTTTTTGCAGCCAGACGATAAATCTCAGGAACCTCGACCTGCTTGTGGTGCTTGGGATACGCCACTTGACCATACAGATCATATTTGTCAATCAGTTTAAGTATAGATACAAGCACTGATGCACTCGTCCCAGACATTTCATCAATATCGTCGCGGTTGCCCATGATTAATGTCTGTTTCAGTCAGGACAGCCAAAATGAGAAAGGAGTTCGACTAGAATATCCAGGAAAAAAAAAAGTGTAAAGACACAAATATTAAGGTGGACCTTGCATTCTCAGCTGGAGCTTTTGGCAAAGTTGATTCTTTAATATTGTATCAAAACAGATGTCGTGTAGATGTGACATATGGTCAGGGATACAGATCTTGTACCCCGATTTTTTGTTGTGTTGTTTTCACTTGTGGTGCTTGTCTGGCACTCGGTATATAGTGCGCTAAGGCATTATATATGTTTCAGGCACATGTAGAGTTAAAGTGCAATGTTATTGTGAGCGTTCTAACATTTTGAAGTTTTGGTCGAGTTGGTTTTTCAATAGAACCTAACATTAAACAGACCTTATCGACATCTCATTCCACTATGGTATAAAAGCACACAAATAATAAAGATGCATATGATGAATACCGTCTGCCATGATGACTGTCAGAAACACATAATCAAACAAAGACACTCTTTACCAGGTTAGCAAGCTCCCTCAATGGCCGGCACTCCCCAAAAGCTTTGACTAGGGTTGTAAGGTTCTTCTTAGGATCCGGCCGGGCAAGGGCCAATATCATAGGCTTGCGCCTGTTCGTAAAGAAGCGCATGATCTGCAAAGATAAAACATCAAACATAAGTTTGAACTCAATCTCTTGCTAGAAATGCTCAGGATTCGATCAATATTAATTAGATTGTTAATCATGCGAAGTTCAAGCAACTATCATAAGTTTCTCCTCACCTCAGACCAAATGGGTGGGTCTGAAGAAGTATTTTCATCATGAGCTTCAGCATCTCCATCCATGTCACCATCATGAGGAACGATGTGGTTAAATTCCATGCCTGGAGGGATTACCTTCATATTTGTTAAACAGGATCATCAACACTATCAAAACCACGAGACATAACACTGCTGAAGTCTTACTTAGTGAGTCTAGTGACAGCTACGACAACCACCATCAACAAACTGATTTTAGCCCAAAAATTGTGTCCCATGAAATCAAGGAATAGAGAAGAGAAGATACTAGAGAGTAGAGACAGAATATTAGGCTTGGCAAACGCCAATACCATGCTGGGAAGATGGGTGTAGGCTTCAGCCCAGCATGTACTCTGCATTACTTCAAAAAAAAGAGGGAAAAAGCATGTTAGCACTTACAGACATGCGAGGCATAAACCTTCCAAGACAGCTGACACCCCGTTTCATTCTTGCTCTTAGTTTTCGTTCTATGACTGGGTCAAATCCATCATATAGACGCCACTGCTCCTCAATCTCCTGTTTAGTACTTGTAATAACGATTTCAGAAGCATCTAGACACAATTCTTCAGCCTCAATTCGTCGCAATATTTTGTACATTGCATTTATCTCTTCAATTGAACTCCGCCCTTGTTTTAAAAGCTGTGCAAGCTTGTCTCGTCCAAGGGAGTGACCAGTGAAAACCATAGGGACATTAAGTGCCCCAGAAAGAAGTGCTGCAGAGTCTCCAGCATCAGCATAATGGCCATGGATTGCAACCGGCCAGATAGGTTGTCCAACACCAATTTGTTCACCAAGGACTTTTGACATCTGTAATATATGGCTAAGTGCACCATCAACAAACTCCGGAATGTAGGGCCAAAGCAGTTCCTTCGCAATATATTTTTTTGGACCAAAAGGGATGCGGATAATGTATGCTCCACTGCTCTCTCCAAGCTCATGGGAACCATCCTCAGAATTTCTCAGATTAAGCATCTCTGAAGGCTCACCATAACTACAATCTACATCAGGGGCTGATACTTGTCTGGTCAATAAATCAACACGATAAACTCCAGGCATGGCTCCCAATGCCCTTGCAAGCTCTACTACATACTTCACCTATTAAAAAAATAATATGATCATAAATTTCAATTAATATACATGATTTTGAAAGGGAAAAAAAAAAAGGCCAGATGAAACTAAAACCAGGCAGTCGAAAAGAATACCTGTCCCCCTGTATCAGAGTCACGACCAAGTTCCATATTCTCACCACGTATCAAGCCATGCAGGCTGCATCAACGCTGGATGTTATTACATGGTAAGAACATTAACAATGACTTCTTTCAATACGTTTCAGGTCATGCATGTCAATGCATCTGTGGCTAATAATGAAATAGTAAAAGTCATGCCTTATCAAAACAATGTAAAGTTTTCTCTCCTTGAATTGATTGGCCCAATTTTCCATCGTGTCAATAGAGCTGACCCTACGCAGTTTGCCTCTATTGCTTTCCCCATGAACTGAAAGATCACTGACTGTGTCTCCCTTTTCCCCCTCAGATAAGTCTTCAGACATGTCAGCAGTTGCCTCTCTGCGGCCTCTTTCGCGTTCAATACGCCGCTTAGCATTTCTTTTGGCTTCCGTCTCTTCGATCTGGACAAAAGCAAATGAAGATAAGTGCCGATTATGTCTGCCTCATTAGATATGTGGAAACCAATGCAGTCAATTGCATTTCAATTGGTGTGAGCATTGTAGCGGGAGGCAGAGTATACAAATTCTAAAATTCAAGTTCACTCAAGCACGTCAATGCAACAAAATTGGACCTTCTTTCTTCTCTTTGGCTCTTTCTACATTCAGTGATAAGGTATATGTTGAATAACAACGCATAAACACACTCTTTATATTGTGAGTTGTGACAGAAGCAGAACACATTATTGTCATAACACCAAAAGCACTCAAGTACCGATTGTGAAAATTTGGATGATGGAAACCATCATCGGAGTCATTAACTTGATGATTCTGGTTTAGAAATGAGAAAACTCACCAGCCTTCATATTAAAAGACAAGACACAGAGACAACCACTCAACAGAAATACTGCAGCACTAAGTTCAAGAATAAGGTTTAGCCAAAATTCTAGCGAAAACAGGAAAATTAGAATATAGAACTATAATAATTTTCAAAACATGCCTGACAAGTCAAATCTGCCAAACCATCATTTTTGCTCATGCTCTATGTTTGATTGAGTAATCCCTCAAATAGTGGAAAGAGAAGACAAATAGAGTGTGAAATCCCTTTATGTGATCCATAATATTGCTAAACTGTGAGCTTTTTCAAACAAGAAGAGATCCCATACCAGATGTATACATGAGAGGGTGGGACTCAAATCTCAAGATTTGCCAGAAAGGAAAAGAAAGCCCTCCCCTCACATTATATATCATTAACCACCAAAATAAGTGTGCCAAAGGAAAAGAAAATGCATCTGAAATATATTCACATAAAATTCAAAATACCTGCTTCTTTTGACGTGCCAAATTCCAGATTCTCCAACACAGATTCTCCAATCTTGTGTTTCTCTCTTGAGGGCTGCGTGTTGATGCTGCCTAAACAATCAAAGTAAATCATAATTAACAAAATAAGAATATAGAAGTTTTAAGCAGAAAATTCCACTTGAGATATTTCTATGAGCATCGGAAGGCAAATATCACAAGAACTCTCATATCCTTTGCCAACCATTATTTTTTACATGACGAATCCAACTATTCAAGCTCCAAAGGACCGTGAATCCACATAATGTGAAACTGCTTAATTTCTGTAAGGGCTCAAGAAAAAGTGAGATATACTTGATGTAAACAAATTCTGCTCTTGATATAGTCAGCTAACAAGTTACAAGGGCACAGACAAACCCATATTTGGGGTTGAATCAAAATAATCATACTAAACAACACATCCAACTACTAGTGCAAAATGCATGATAGATTGGCTACAAGGAACTACAAGATTATATCATAATCTTGAGTTTATTATGATGCTCGATTGGAGTATAAACGGCCCATTTCAACATTCTTTAAAGTTTATAATGGTGCAAAACATTTAGCTGCTATAGAGGGGTTTTAAATGTTTTTTAATAACATTAGGTCTGTTTGAACCATCACTTGTTAAGATCAAAGTCGCAGAAAGCAACCATCTTTGGATGTTGAAAATTTGATAAAAGTAACTACAAGATCTTCATCTCATTCCCACCTCGTACTACCTCTGAAATCTTCTCCCATGTATAACAATGTTGCTAATTAAATCTAAAAATAGTTTGCTCCAACATAAAGCCACTAGTAAAAAATCAAAAAAAAAGTAAACCAAACATGAGACTCAGCGAAATGGGATCACTGCACAAAACAATGACTAATCCCCCAGAGTCCCAGACTAACGACAATAACCACGAAGTACAATCCGACCTTGAAGACAGTGTTTTCATTAAGTAATCAAGTGATATCATAACCACTTCATGTCATCCCATTTCACCTACATAGCATCAACAAGCAACAGATCCAAATACTCCTCGAACATTATTGCACATCACACCATCGTATTATCGAAACAATCTCATACACAACCAACCACTTCCCACGAAACAAACCCGAGTCCAAACCAACAACCGTCACAATCTCAATCAAAATCCAATCCATCCAAATAATAAAAATCCATCACTCTCACCATCACATCAATCAATCAATCACAATAACATCAAAAACCCCAAATCACTCGATGCAATCTCACAATCCGCCTCCAAATCAATGCACACAACACAAAGAACACATCATACTATAATCATCGTATCATAGTATTCCTCGACTCACTCGAACCCAGGATCGATGGAGATCGGTCTCATCGAAGCCCGTGATGACCTCCTCGACGAAGTACCGCGAGGGGCTGAAGTGACCCCTCTCTCTCAACAACAGCGAGGATTTGGCATCGTCGAGACCGGGCCCCACGTCGAGGATCGCCTCCAGGTAGCTGTTGATCCAATCGTTTCCCGCCATTTTTGGGGCCAAAGGGGATGAAGGAGATTCGAGTTGAGGGGATTGATCGGCGAGGGATTTGGTTTCAGTGGTGCGGAGAGAGATAGAGAGGGAAGGGACTGTGATGAAACTGAATAAAATGAAATGAAATGGAATGTTTTGTTTTGTTATTTGTGGGGAAAATTAGGGGAAATTCAACGGCTTGTGATGTTGTGACTGAGATGGGATATTGGGATCTTTCCACCTATGACCTATGCAATGCTCCATCTGTCTCGATTTAGTATCGATATTTGGTGCATGAACATTTTTTAAGACCGACTTTGATTCATAATATGAGATCACCATATATTTTTATTTTTTAAATCATTTTGAAAATTATAATAATAATTTAAATTATATATTTTATGTTTGGATAAATGATGCAGTTTTGTTGATTGTTAGAATAAAAAAAATAATTCAAAATACGAATTAATAATATATGATGTCAAATTGTTGTGAGTAAATTAAGATAAAGAGAATAGCATATAAACTGTCGTGGGACAAAAATGTTCGATCATCAACATTGTAAACAATAATTTGTTTTTGAATATAGGATCAAACTCAAAAAACATACAATGTGACACGAGACTTATAACTAAGAGACTATTTAATATTATTATTTAAAATAAAAAATTAATATCAAACAAATTCTAATAAAATAACACAACTCTTGAGAATTTATTTATATTTTTTTTTTAAATGGAGATGGATTACCTTTACGCACAGCACTACATACATAAGCATATGATGCTGAAATGGAATATGCTTATCACTATGGAATCCCCTTTTCTCCAAACTTCGAAAAATTACAAAGTCCTTTAGGTTTGGTCAAAGAAAATCCCACTTTCTTACTCACCATATAAGATTATTTTCCCGGATTTGTACTCCCCGCGTTTCATAAAAATTTTAATATTCATTTAATTTACAAAACGATTAAATGATATTTTTATAAAATATTAATGATAATTTTTATTATATAATATAACGTGATATGAAAAAATTCATTTTTATCTTATCTAATGATAAAAAAATAATCAAAATATATATCAAAAATCAAATTGTTATAATTTTCATAAATTGATGAAGGGAGTATATTATTACTACCATATTGCGTGTACAAAATAAACCATACGAAGCATATTTCTTCTTGTTTATGTTTGTCCAAAAAAATACAAATTCATGCCATCATGACATGTTTTTTCTGTTTGGTTAATTTTGTGACTGAAGTTCAATGTCTTTATCAGCTACGTGTTGGAATATGTGATTTTGATTCCTTGAATGTTATTCTTGACACTATCCTGGATTTTGATTGTTCTTCATATGCTAAGAGTCAACCTTTTCTCTTCATAGTTCTTAAAGTAAACCAAAAGGTGTATCAAAAAGAGTCTCGGACTTTACCTAGTCCCATTTCATTATTTCTGTTGACACAACATCAGAAACGGAGATACAGCCAAATTTTGCCATAAAATTAGTGTAGCAAGTCAACTCACTGTACAGAAGCATTTTGGAAGGAGGAAGGTATAGATCAATTGGAGTAGATTTTTCTGTGGAAGTTTTCTCACACTTGACTCTTCAACTCGTCCTTTGATCAGCATCATCAATTTTCCACTCACCAAACCCTCCTCAATTCCCACATCAATGACGCTCCTCATCAATCTCAAACCGTTTTGATCACATAAAATTCCACCCTTTTGTCTCCAACTTGAACAGAGTGGATTCAAAGCCTGGAACTTTGATGGTCAATGATATGAAATTCGATTGATTCGATGGATCTTTGTGTGCATGGTTGTTGATTTCGAGGTGGGTTTTGGTTGAATCGAGATGGGTTGGAGGTATAATGCTGGTTTGTTCCTGATTGGAGATGTTGTCATCTGGGTCTCTTCTGCTGAGGTCACCCAGGTGTGTGATTCGGTTTTGGATTGTGTATTTTCATCTTTCGGTTGATTGTGATTTGGGGATTACTTGATCGCTTTCGATTCTCTTGATTGAGTTGTTATGTTATGCGCTATTGTGCTGAAACAAGGTTGACTTGTTTGAGAACCCATTGGGTGATTTCGTGCATTGTGCTTGATCTTGCTTGCATGCATGTTTTGATGTAGAAAAAAGGGGATTAATGGTAGCTTTAGTGGCTCCGAGCTTGTAAATCGGTGCTTTGATTGTGTTTGATTGCTTGGACTTAGGTTCAGCTGGTTGTAGTGGCCTTTAGCTTTGAAGGGAGCCTTTATGCGACGGTTCTTGCATTAGAAAGTCATCACGGTGGAGATTCGTTTGATTTGAATGGATTGGTCTAGGGATGGTTTTGATTTTGAGGTTGACATAAGTATTTTCGATTTTGGAGGAATTTCTTGTTAGCACATGCTTTGCATGTCCAAGTTTATGCTCTCTGTTGATATTTCCCCCCCTCTAATTCTGCATTTGAGGGTTGTGGTGTTGATGTTGTTGTTCATATCATGTGCTTACTCCATAAACATCTGTACTCAACAGGGCATATTTGCAAACTACAAGCAGCCCTTCGCATTGACATATCTTGGCGTCTCTCTTATGGTGGTTTACCTTCCTATAGCCTTGGTCAAAGACTGGTTTTATAAAAAGTTTAAAAGTTGTTCTTCCAAAAGGAGAAAATAGACAGAAGCCCTGAGCGGAACTTCTGGTTTGCTTAGATCACCTCTGAAGCATGATAGCCCTGAGATGGAACTTGAAGCGAATCTTACTGGGATGAATAGTGACTTTGACCTTTCTAGTGAACCATTGTGTTCAGAGTGTACGGAGGGGGAGCATCCAAAGAAGCAAGAGCTAACAGCTAGAGAAGTTATTAGATACGGCTTTTGTATTGCTCCGCTTTGGTTTATGACAGAGGTAAGTTTATGTAATTTTTATGTCTTCCACGGTGGAATGGTTCTATGCTTCATTAGCTTATCTATATATTACTCACTACCAAGTATCATGAACTTTTATTTTATCCAGTGTACAAATATATGGTTGATATACTTCAATTCCTTGTGCATGTTTTCTGATTCATCTTTATGCTATCGATGCATGGTGCTTTCCGTGCTTCCGTACAGGCGATAACATCAAGCCATCTTCATTGACATATTCATGCTTAGCTTCAGCTTGGTTTTGCATTTTTTCGCCTTGGCCTCCTTATACAGTCAAAACCTCTTTTTCTGCGGGAATCTTTTATCATTTCTAAGGCACTCAAGCTGCTTAGCCCTATTTCTGATTGCAGTATCTATCTAATGCTGCACTTGCACGTACTAGTGTTGCAAGCACTACAGTATTATCCTCGACCACTGGACTATTCACTCTGTTCATTGGCATGATCTTGGGAGAAGATTCGTTGAATATGGCGAAGGTTGTTGCCGTACTCGTGAGCATGGCAGGAGTTGTCATGACAACTCTGGGGAAAACCTGGGCGACGGACGACTCACAACTAAATGCTTCAAGGTCAGACATCTCTCTCTTAGGCTTGCAGCGTAGTCTTTTCACCTCCGAAGTCACTTTGGAATCTATATTCTTCATGGATACTCATGAAATTCTGTAGTTCAATATATTTGATTCTATCCTATTCAAGAATATTTCTAGCATTTTCATGATTCTCGAGCTTTTTTCCATCTAGCACTGGGAAGCTGTCACTTGTAGGAGATCTTTTTGGCCTTCTATCAGCAATGTCGTACGGGCTATTTACTGGTATTAAGATTTTGTACTGCTAGAGTTCATTTTTAAAATTTATTGTTGTATTATTTGGTGCTGATGGCCAATTCACACAGTGCTTCTCAAGAAGTTTGCTGGTGAGGAAGGAGAAAGGGTGGATGTACAGAAGTTGTTTGGATATATTGGCTTGTTCACCCTTATCGCACTCTGGTGGCTTGGTAAGTACTAACTGTACTATATCATCTACCCGAATTCTGATGTTTATCTTACTGGCAGGTTTTCTTTTAATAAACGCATTTCAACCTGCTAGCATTGGGTTGTGCCCTCAAATTCTGACAGATAACAACTGGTGGAACATCACTTAGTATAAAATTATTATATGCTCTTCATTGAGTGGAATGTGGAAGATGGAGATAAAATAAATTACTGAAATGGCTTGGTACGCTCAGTCAATCAAATCTGCTCGATAGATTTCTCAGTTTTTCCTTGGAAGAACGGAAACTCGCTCTCTCTACTCATATTTTTCCTTTTTCTTTTTTGATAAGTCTACTCATATTTTTCTGATGTCATTTTTGAGAAACCAATTCTACCACAAACTCCATCAAAATTATATATTTATGTATCAGTTCTGCTTTATATTATGCCTGTATGAAATCTGAACATACTCTGCGTGAAAGGAATCCTCTAATTTTTCACCCCTTGATCGGCAAAGTTTGTGTTTGTAACTTACAATCATAGTTCTGATACCATGAATTCGTGTCCTTTTATTCCTCTCGAGTGAAATCAATGCATTGGAATTTTAGTTTTAGTTCACTTCAGCTTAACAACTTAAATCTGCTGTTTCCTTCCAGTGTTTCCACTGACAGCATTAGGAATTGAGCCAAAGTTCAGCATTCCTC